>VZTT01053482.1:32815-73265 GCA_013400855.1 Buphagus erythrorhynchus
TCGTGAGCTAGAATTGCATTTTATCTCTGACACAAAAAACAATGTCCTAGGCTAGGCAAGCATCATGTGATAAAACCACATACAATCCACAGGGTTACAGCAGCTTTTGCAGGCAAACCACATTTCAGCTTGCATTTTCCATGAGATGTTGAAAGTTCCTTCTAAAATGTTACAATTATAACTAAGCTTCCTTGAGACTGTAGAAATGTGTTTACTGACTTTACAAGAGAAAATAAAATTCTGTGCATTAAAAGAAATAGGTTGAATTTGCAAATTAATTACTTTTACATGATTTCCTGTCATTATCACTGCATTTTTCTGCGCAGCAGCTTTTCCCAGATCCGCTGGGTTGTCGGGTAACTTGAAGTAATAGTTGCCTAATTTAAACAGCAAACCAGGAAAATGGCTGTTTGGTCTTTACAGTGTAGTTTAATGAACCAAAACTCGTGCAAGGGGTATTTAAATGAGGTCAGAATGTTTCAGCTCCCACTTTTCAGAACCTTGTGAACAGTAAATCCCTCCTAAAATGCAGATCACTGATGAATTTTGGTGTTTGCTCTTTCACAAACTTAGTATGTGTTTAAGATGAACTTGTTGAACAATGAGATCAAGTACTTGCAGTGACCCTCTCCTCTGCAATTTCTGACTCCAAATGTCAATGAAATTTTAGATGCTACAAATCTCAAGATATTATGGATCAAAGGTGTGGGATCACTTGCATTCCCACATTATAGTCCAAAGATATTCAAGTCAGGTTTCCAAAAATAAAAAAGTCACCTAATTATTTAAGAACTGTACAAGGAAATGTTTCAAAGCTGTGAATTTTCTTCCCAATTAGACACAGTTGTGTCAAATCTGATCCCTGGGCAGGATAGTGCTGGAGTGCTCTGAAATGCCTGTTTTTGCTGGAGAGCAGAATATCTGCTGGAAGGATGCTGTGGGCAGCTCTGCTCCTGGCTGCCACACTGCCCTCCCTGCTGGGGTCACACTTTGTTCTTTCCTTGCCAGCTCACTGCACATACCACCCAGCTCCAAAGACTTCTGGCAGTCCCAGTTTTGACATTAGAGATCATCATTTGCTGAAAGTCTTGGAGACCTATCAGGTAGTTCTGAAGAAATCCTAGAGTAAATTGTCGTTACAGGGTACAGGGTATAAAGTAGTTTTCTTCCTCAGTTCCTCTTCAGGAGTCTCTTTTCTTCACATCTGTCAGCAAAGACTTTTAATTCTTTGACACAAAGTCTCTATTCTCCTCAGCAAGTAGGAAAAACATGTCCAGTGCTGTGAATAGGAAGAGGAATTTCTGCTGGGCAGGTTTTGCTTTGGGGATAACAAGAAAAGTTGAAAGGAGGCTGGTGTGTTGAACTAAATCAGACTCTGTGTAGGTGTATTAGGGCTGTGAGTGAGTGACAGAAGGGAAGAGAAATGTCATCGCGTGCTTTTCTCTTTTTTACCTCTCTGCAACAGCAGGTGCTCAAATATCAATGTGATGGCAGTGATAGAGAAATCTTTATTTCCAAACAAAGTTGCTACTCTTCAAGAGCTCTGTTCCTCATTTGCAAAACAGGCTTTCCAGAAAGAAGAAAATTCAAAACAGATAAATTAACTCTTTTGCTGCATTAATATGAGTATGTGCAATTAAATGTATGTATCCACATAAGACATGGGGGTAACCTGAATAGGCACTTATTCCTCCTACTCAAGTGCTCATGTAAAAATCTAGATATCTTTCTTAAAATGCAGCTGCAAATGCTGCAATGTCCCTTTATTTCTAGAGTTGTCAAGTTCCTTTATTACTCAGAGGTCAGTGAAAGAAGTCAAGACAACCTTGTGCTCCTCTACTCCACTAGTATTTTTCCATGTCTGTTTAGAGAGAATAAGCAGAGCTAAGAAGGTGGGACTTGATCTCTGTGCTTACAGCTTTATCCATCTGTTCTGCTTTGCTCATTGGAAGCCTGTCCTGAGAGCCAGACAGTGTCCAGAGTCTCCATTTCATACAACTCACCTAACAGCAAAAGACTCACTATCCAATTACTAATCCCTCAAAGCAATTTGCTGTTCAATATTTATCCAGTGCTGAAGTGTATTAGAACATGTGGCTAATCCTGGCTTGTTTCAAACAGCATGCCATTTCTCTGCTTTGGGATAAATACGACATATGGAGTAAAAGAAATTGCTGCTGAAGGAGATCAAGTATCTTATGACCTTTTAGTGAAATTATTCAAAGATAAAGACAGCTAGTGGAAGAAGTGACCTTTCCATTGTCCAAACTGAAGTTCACTATTGCACCTCTACATCTCAAATTCTGCATCCCAGGTCTCTTTTTCATTTCTTCAGAAAACCAAAACAAATACTATTTCTGAAAACCTTCTTCTGCCTCTGGGTCCTAGCAGCAAGTCACTGCTCTTCTCTGACTCCTTGTCTTTCCCCCTTTCCTACCACATACCCAAACTCTGTATCTCTGCTCAGCACAGTGCCGTTTGAGTCCTTTCTATTTTTCCTCCCTTCTCTTCCTCATGGTCCCTTGAGACACCTCCTTCCTCCCTGTACTTCATACCTTCCTCTAGGCTGATCTTTAAACTTAGGAAATCTTTTAGCTCTTACATGTCCCATCAGCACCTCTCTCCAGCCAGATCCCAAATGTTAACCACTGTCTTGTCATAAATCCCCACAGGACAACACAAAAAGGAAAATGAGCATTAAAATGAGACAGTTAATCCCTGTCTCTGAACTCATTTTGCCTGTTCCAAGGGAAGCCATGATCCAAGGCTCCCCTTTTCAGCTTCTGCTTTACTACACTCCCCACTCCTCCCTCGTGGCACCATTCCTGTAGCATCCTTATCCCAATCAATTACCAGCCCTTGGAGGCGAACTCCTCATACTTGAGCTAGCCTTTGCACACTGGCAGTTATGGGGACATAATTCCTTCGCCACACAGTAAACACAAGCCACCCTTAGCGTGAGCTGAGTGTGGATGCAGTGTCACGGTTGGGAAGCCAAGCATAGGGAAAGGCAGAGCTGAGGCTTACTGCCCAGCACTGGCTGGGCCACCCGGCTGCTGCACCTTAAGGAAGAAAAGGAGCTGCTTGTTGTGCTTATTTGAAATTCAAAGGAGGCCCAGTACCACAGCTTTTTGAAGAACACACAGCTCCTGGCTTGGGAACTCAGTACAGCTCACAGCACAGGGAGGAGAACAGGACTGGTGGCACCCAGGAGCAGAGAGCAGGAGAGGAGGAGTCAGAGCAAGAGGAGCAGATGAGCACTGGAGTCTAACAGCAAGAAACCGGTCATAGGCTGTAACACTATCACCCGAACATCAAGTAACAGTCTCTATAGAAATTACATACTTAATGCCTATGAGGAATGAAAAAACTCTCTAGAGGAGACAGTGGCTCAAACCCACAAGCTTGCCCATAGAAGTTCTTTGATGCTGAAAAATCCAAAGGATGTGGATGCTTGGGTGGGGACAGAGGCTGTTCAGTAAAGGCATCAGTAATGCCTCTTCCTCATACCACACACTGTCCTGATACATTCAATGTGCAAATGCCTATTCTAATGCATTTGCTCATGACCTAGTGCCGCAGGGCTGGAAGGGGCAGCCTCTCTCTTTCTGGGATACCCTGGCAGAACTCACATACACAGTTTTCTGATGCTCAGGAGACAGCAGCCTTTCCCCTCTGCTTCCAGAGCCCAGCTGATCAATAGCCCATCCCCTGGAAAGCTGGAGAAGGACCTCTCCTGCTTAGCACTGAAAAAGGTATAGGACTCACAAAGGGGATCTCTCTGTTTCCCACATGCAAAGTGCCCACAGTTGCCTGAGGCAGATCTCCACCTGGCACAGCATTGGGCCAACATTCCCAGTGTTGGGAATAGCCGCCAGCCCTCTATCACTAGACTGCTGCTCAGCTTCCCTCGCCAAGTTTAACTCTAGCAAGACTGGGGGTATCATGACTTCTCCTGGGCAACTAAAACATTGTAATGGCCACGCTGCAAACTCTTCACTGTCTTCAGTGTCCCGCTGTGCAAAACCCTCCCCAAATTCTTGTTTACTTAAAATTTATCTTTACTGAAGACATGAAGAGGCTGATTTAGTATCCAGTGAAAACACAAGGTCCTTATTTGTGTTATAGCCACATTTCCCTAACAGGTAAGATGAACCTAGTAATGCTTTACTAATGAAAATCCAGCTTAGTGTGAGCACAAACTCAGCAGTTTTCACTGATCAAAAAGACAGAGCTTACTGTTTTATTTCTTGAAACATCTGTGTCTGCAAAAGTTTTCTCTGATGCCTCTTAAATTTTATGACCACACCTTCCCTTAAAAAATTCAAATGCCTGAGCCATGTTCAACCTCAGCTCACCACACCCAACTTTTGACATATGTAGGGATTATATATATAAAACAGACCAAAATACCTCTCACCTTGCTGTAAGCATACAACTATTAAATTGTATTTGCTTTCGTGTCTCATAAACAACAGAAAATGGGAACTGAAGAGCACAGCACCATAAAGCAAAGTGAAACCCTCCCAATTCTCTGTGTTAGGCTGATTTGACTTGAACCAGAACAGTCTGGCCACTGTCAGGCACTCTTGCAGTTGTCTCCTCGGTGTTATTTGTAGATCCAGAGGTATAAGTCACGTTAGGAAATGGGTGGTGAGGGGGAAGAGATGCAGAAAGCCTTACTTTTTGTGGGGTACTGAACAGATATCCTTTCAAAAGGGAGAGCGCCCAGCCCACACATGGCTGGCTGCAAAAGGGCAAGAGTGCCTTGGAATGTGCTTAGAGCCAAGATCTGGCAGGGTGTCTTTGCTAAAGAAAATCATGATAAAGAGCGAGAGAAATGAACAATGCAGTTCCTTGAAAATGGCCAGTACATCCTGCTATCTGCAAAAGCCCATACTGAGCTCACATCAAGCCAAGCTGAAGACTCTCCTGTATGTTTTTCCCTGCAAACTTTTGTTTTATGAGAAAAATTTTGCCTGACATGACATTATCTGAATGCTGCAAAAAGCAGGTACATGGCAAGCAAGTGTTTCAATATATCCTCTTTCAAAGAATCCTGAAAGTATGAAAAATAAATGTACCAAGTTTCTAGAAATGAATTCTGGGTATTTCAAACGTCCTGGAAACAATTTTCCTCCACTAGACTCATGTGGAGATGGGTGACTACAGCTGTTTCCTTCCCCCTTAGCAAAGAGAAAGGAAAGATTAATATAGAACCATATCAGCTCCATTATTCGCCATTTATCCTGTTGCTGTTGAAATGCCACAGTCAATGAGCTTTCTGAAGCTTTCTGAAGCTCAACTTGCAAACAGTGATGTTTGCAAGTTCAGTGTGCAAGTACACATCTATCTTAAAGACATTTTAGACTTTCAAGAAATTAATTTAAATCTGGCAAGAGGATTTATAGTGTAAGTCATTTTTATTAATGAAGTAATAGTGATAAGCACAGCCAGCAATTCATACCAATAAACCACTTCTAAAGATCTCCTGTCTTTAAAAACCTGTTTTCCTGGCAAGAACATCAGGAAGAACAGGAACTAATAGAACCATTCTAACACGTTTAAATTAAAAAGAAAGATGCATTTTTTAAACATTTGTGAAACTTGCTTTATTTCACAAATTCTCTATAAAAACTAGGAAACTGGGATCTTGATTCGTGACTATAAAACCACCGGAGTAAGCAATGGAGAAGCCTGGAAGTTTGTGCCTGGTAAGACAGATGCCAGAGGTTTGGATATTGGACACAGCACTTGGGACCAGGGTTAAGAGCATCAGACTGGGAACAGGTTGGAAGAGTTTGGAAAGCTGGATGAAAAATCATCTTGCTGAACTCCAATACTCGACAGGAAAGCCAAGGCTTGGCGGTAACGTATTATTTTGTGTACTCCTACTTACAGAAGGATCTCTGTAAGTCCTATAAGGCAAAAGCAGCTGGAATCAATAATTTCAATTCACACCATGCTTTCTGCTTGCGGAACTTAAAATGGTTTGTGAATGTTTTTAGAAATGGTGAAAAGCAAAATAAGTTGTCTAGCCTCACACCACCACTTTCAGTAGAACTATGGCCAGAAACTAATATTCTGGCCAGAGCCCTTAGAAGGCAGTATCCTCATCTGACCGCATCTGTTACAGTTTCAATTAACAGACTACCATGTAAATCATGCCAAAAGGAAAAACAGAGTTTTCAAGTAACTTTGTGTGAAAAAACTGTCAGCAAAGCATACAAACAACAATTGGCAAAAGTTAAGCGAACAGGACACAAGAGGACATGGGGCTGGGGGGACTTCTGATTCGAATCCAGACCCCACCATAGCACAAAACCAGATCAATAAATCCCAGTTCAAGCCTTTTTTCAATCCCCAGCATTGCCTGCTGCAGTCCCAGGAAGGAATCCTTCTCACTGAAAGAGCAGAAAGTAGATAAATCCCAGAATAAAGAGATCACCATGTTATTTAATGCTGGTAAGAGTAAAACCACTGAAGGCTGAATAATTTGCAACTTAACAGGCATTTAAATATAGCCCTGCATATAACCAACATTTAAGTGTCAATGTGAATAAAACAGAACATACCCAATTTATCAATTTGGCCATTTGAAAAAATACAACTATAAACATGTAAATTAGCAAAATACTCACCGACACTGAAACATCCTCTATTTTTCTTTTAGCACTGGAATCAAATAAGACATTCCGTCCTCTTCTTTCACAGTCCTGATACACGATCAGTCGGATCTGGCTTGGGTCAAACTCCGGCAAAGGCCAGCTTTAATTAAAAAAAGAAAAGAGCAGAAGGATCAATTACCACAACTCTTTATTACACTGCTCTTTCTACATTATCTGTATATACAACTTGATTAAAACATAGAGTCAAGCAAATTCAATGCCATTTCATCAAACCCCTTGATCCTGTAGCCAGAACTACGCCCTTTGTTTTCTTTTCTTTCCCCTACATGTGCCAAATTACACTGTTGTAAACTGCACCAATCCTCTACAACTGCACAAAATAATATGTGCAGCATCAATAGATCTTGTGCCTTGTCTTGTGATATGTTTTTTTCAAGTTCCAGCTATCTAAAATCAATGTCATAGAACTTAGCTTTTGTGTTTAAAGACACAAAAAACCTCCAAGATGAATAATCACAGGGTGGTTTGGAAGAACCACCCCGTTCTCTCCACATAAGCCACTGTGACTCAAGGGCATAGTGAGCAAACCACACAGAGCAGCCCTAACACACCTATTCCCAAATTGGCTTCCAAGAGAAGGAGCTTTCCTGAAGCCTCAGAACCTTCCCTAGTGCCACTACTCCAGAGGAAGTCTCAAAGGGAGAACTTGCAGGGATCAGGCTTGGAAGCCATTCCATAATCTTCCCTTTAAGGTCGCTTTGTAGTCAACATCTTAAATTTCTATTTTAAAAAGAATTCTAAAAAAAAAATTCTATTTTAAAAATCACTTTAAAGCCCAGCAAGCATTGTCATCCATTGGCTTGGGAATCCATTTTCACTGACACCATCTCAATTCTTGGAAGATAGGAAACAAGATACCTGTTGTATCCATGAAACCACCAGGAATCATCTTTCAGCTAGTTTACAAGCCATTTCCTAGATCAAGTGAAATTCTGTCTTCCTTATTCTTGGCTTTTAGGCAAGCAGTGTTAGCATGAACCTCAATAAGTGAGAAACAAGGCACTGGAACAAGCCATTAATGAAGGACAGAGATTTCCAATTTGCAAGAGGCTGTACATGTATTTCAGCGAGGACATGCATAACATGGGTTAAACCTGGCATCTTAGACTCCAAGACAACAGCAGAGCTTCCTCTCCTCTAACCCAAAGGGTTTCCTGCTCTGCACCCAAGCTTTATGCGACCAACAAGTACTCTAACAGCAGAAAATCCATTTGATCACCAAAGTCATCATCACCTATCAGATGTTTTTAAGGCTGCTCAGTACAGGTACACAAGTTTTATAGCTAGTGTAGTCCCAAGGAGGTGAAACTAAGCACCAAGACATACAGTTACACACTGTCCTGAGATGGAATCTATTTCCTAATCTGCCCATCCCCACCATTTAGCAACAAGAGAGAAAAACGGAAGCTGCAGAGAAGATGGTGTGCAACAAATGTGCAAATCAACTTATTACAAGAAAGAAAACCTTGAGCAACTTGAGCTGAAATAACTTCATGTCTAGATTTGGGGGCAAAGAGCCACACACCCTCTCATTTGGGCACCTAAAGCCAAGTGTTACCTGCAGCACGAAATGCCCATACAAAGTGCAGACACCAAACTGAGCAAATTCTGTACCAAAACCCAAGCACAGTGACAAACTCAGAGCCAAGCTTACACTTACTGGAGGCTCTCCTAATTAACACTATCTTGCATTTCAGAAAATGTAAGAAAACAAAATCCCTAGTTTGACACATGCCTGGGGTGTTACCAACCGAATGGCACAAAAGGCACTAGGGCTGGGGATGGTACCTGGTCAGAGTACGACTTTGCCTACAAGTGAGGAGGACCACTGGATAAACTAGCTTCCTGGAGGACTAGCCTCCATATATTAAAGTGAAATCAGTGGAAGTCCAGAAATGACCATTTTTTCCAGATAGGCCACTGTGGTTCCTATAAAGAAACTGTGTGACAGTAACAATGAATTGCTTGCCAAAAGGGTGGTATTGCTTGCTCCACCCTTGCAATGCGTTTGAATTTCCTTCACACTCACACAAAAGCATGTCTTCCATTACTAGTACTTTCGATACTTGACTTTGAAATCACTGGCAAAGAAAGCAATAGCTGTTCCAGATCTTAGGAAATTCTACTTATAAAAAGCTCCAAGAGCAGATTACACACTAAGAAGAAAGAAAGCTAAATAGAAAACTCTTGCTGTATTCAGAAACATATTCGATGAAGGTAACAAGAGCTTGTTTACTTCTCAGCTTCTTCACATGACATTTTAACTTTCTCTAGACAAGCATTTAGTAGCTATTATCCATCATAATTCATGATAATTCCAAAGAAGTGCTATCTGTTACATAATAGCATCCTTAAGCACATTTCAGCCTTGCAAAAACATTCCCTGGCAATAGCGGGCCACTTCCCAATCCAGAAGTGCCTTTCAGAGAGCTGGGGGAAAGTTCATTCAGACAGACAGTAAACAGAAGGCAGCATGGCACCTCCAACTAACTCACCCCCACCAGCAAGGGGGAAGCAGGACACAGAGCTTTGCTTTTGTTGTTAGCAGATTTAAAATATTGTTAAGCTTGATATTTAAATAGATTATCCCCAGAAACATAAAATTCCTGTATGCAAGAGGCATTCTCAAAACAAATAAAACAGGGCAGCACTCCAGCGCTCCTCTTCAGGCAGATGAAAACTGACCTAGATCTTCTGAATATAATTAGTCCTGTTTATAAACAGAAACTAACTTTGACATTTAACTGATGTTTTCTTGAGATTCCTACAGGAAAACCAGGAGACATAGAATCAAACGTTCTAGCAATGTTAATGAAAGGTGAGTCTCCATTTCCCACACTGCTCTGGAAATGACAGTTTCCTAATGAGGACTTTTTCCTGCATGACCTATCTGCCACTCTTTGATCTTTCCTTGAAACTGATTAGATCTAAAGAAAAACCCAAAAATTAACCCAGGACAAAAAAAAAAAAAAAAAAAAAAAAAAAACCATTAAAACCACCACCAAGAAAACTGCAAATACCTTTCACCAGTAAAACTCTTTGTGACTTTGCCACGCAGTGCTGTGAGCTCGGGCATGGAGCAAGAGAAAAACTGGTGATAAACGAATTCCTTCTGAGCAGGACACTGCTCCTGTGGAAATCTCCACTGCACAAGTAGGCATTCCACTAGAATGAGATGTTCAAAAATACCTATATGGAGTAAAAATCCATTGACGTATAAATGCTGTATGGGATGTTTCAGAAATAAAACCCAGGTCTCACACCGTGACAGACTGGTTGAGGTTGGAAGGATCTTCTGGAGGGCATCTGATCCAATGCCCCTGCACAGACACTCATGCAAGTACAGAGTGCAAAAGAAAAGGAATCATTTGGGAGAAAAAGGGAAAATTCCCTATGATTAATGATGGAATTATTAGAAACTAGCAACAGTGAGATCAAGATCTGAAAAATGGTATTTTAATGCACATTCACACTTAAGCCCTACTGTTATTCAGCTCTTCCCTTTTTTTTTTTTTGCTTTTCTGCCTTGTTTACCTTCAATCACCAGGAATATAACTCATAGCTTACACTTAAATTCCATGCTTCCTGACACCTCTACTATAGAGATTCATAGCAATCCAGAATTCCAGCTGCTCTCTGAGGATGAATTTTCTTGTGTTCCTGGAGTTTATTACCACTATCAACATTTCTCAGCAACAACTGAATGGCTGTAAATTGGTATTATTTCACTCTGTGCAAGTTTTAATAGATGACACAACAGACACAGAAATCCTTCATCACCACTCCAGCAATTAAAATACAGGATCTTCCCCTGTAATTGAATCCCAGTAGGTTCCTTCCTCCTCATTCTCATCTAGAACACGAACACTTCTTCTTTACATTAAAGGTTTAACTTAGTATTATCTTCCCTCCTGGCTGAGACTTTACTTTTAAAACTGTTTATATTAACACAGCTTAGATAATATCTGGTTACTTTTTAATAAAACCAGATACTTCAGGAATCTTAAAGTAAAGCAACTGAAGCAAAAAGAACAATATATTAAGCAGGTAGGAACTGGAAAAGAATTTTCTAAAAGTTAAGGTTGCTCAAAACCAGAATAGGACTAAACATGTAAAAAGTAAGTTGAAACTATCTGTCAAACTATTGTTTTCCTACATCATGTTACCCACAGTTATAAAAATTGCCTGGTGATGAATCACTTGGAACTATTTTTAAATGCATTTACGCAAATGATATTTATAGTTTATTCCAGCTTATCTGTTCTGCATGGTTTTCATGTTAGTACCCTTTTAAAGGGTGACAGGAACAGCCCAGCAGAGCAGATGGGCCCACCTTGCCCCATGCTCCCCTCGTAGGCTCTGGTGGACAGAAACATCTTCCTTCACTCCTGGTAGATAAGCATCAGAACAGAGGCATAGGGATTCCAGACCTTATCTCCAGCGCCTGCAGATGATTGTCCAGGTATTATCCTTGCAGCAGGGGTGCTTAGACCCAGCCAACTCTACACAAGACTCTGACAGAGGCTGCATCTGCCATGAAGAGCTAACATTGTAAATACAAGACTGTGCACTGAGTGCACTGGGATTTAAGATTATCTCCACATTCCATGGAGATATACATCCACATCAAAGCACACTCACCTGTACCTATACAGCCCAGTATATAGGATCCTGCAGTTGCTTTGCTACAGGGAATGGTGATCAAGTCCAGAAGGAAAATGGTCCTTGCCTAGTCCAACCATCCTATCATACTCCTCTCAGCCCTGAGATGCCTTTTCCATCCAGGAATTCCCTTCTGCCCAAATGCCTCTGCAGATTTCTATGATCTGTTAATAGATTCTTTTTTCTTTTGGCTTTGAGAAGATACAACAGAAGTTGAGCATATAGGATTAATGGGGAGGGTCTGGTACATACTTTAATACCTTCTTACTGCACTTCAGTAATTTACTTATTATTTGACCATTATTGCAAAAAAAAGCAGCACAGACCACTCAGAAAGATCACAACTAATTTGGAAGCAATGAAAACAGAACTGTAATGTGTGTTAATGATGCCTGCAGCTTGGGAAGGCCATCATCTCTTAGAGGCATGAGCAGGTTATTTATTTCTTTAACAATAGCACCTGAAACACAAAAGAATTTTCTCAGGATTCACAAGACAAGGATGATCCAGGCTGCATGGCTGATTTGCAAAGCTGGCATTTTAAGAGAGAGATTCTATTTTAAGTACTGGTGACATAACACAACCATAAGGCTGCAAGGAGGAAGAAAGTTCCCTAAAGCAGAGAAACCATGGGGCCTTAGAAAAAATTTTGCAAGATATTTGTCTTTACAAGAGCTGAGGTCATGTCAGGGCTATGTGACTGCGGTGGTGAGCACTTGCTGATTCTGCACAGAAAACCAGCGTCTGTGCCTTGGCCGGGGCAGGGAGGGAGCCTGCAAGGGTAGATTACGAAGGAGCTCACCCAGAGCCCCGAGTGACTCTGCCCTCTGTGACGGTGACCTCAGCTGGGGTTTCATAGAAGTCACAGGACCTGGGGTTCTGAGTAGCATGGAAGAATAGACAGATGGTGGATCATCTCAGTGACAACCACCCTTGACTGCTCGCAGCGGTGACATGTTTCAGGTTTATCTCATGGAAATAACGTTTCTTTAAAATAAAAAAAAAAAAAAAAATCCAAGCCCCCTGCTTTTCATGTCCTGAAAGAGGGTGACATGCCCACAGTCATGTACTGCAGCACTGTGGAGGTCAGCTCCCTGCTCCATGTCTAAGCCGGTCTCATTATTTACCAGCTTAGCCATCCTCACCTGGAATAGATGCACTTCTTGAGCTCCAGCAAACTTTGCTATACTGTGCTGCTTATACTAAGTACATATTGTACACCAGGAACAAAGTGCTTCAGGCAGGTATTTCACAGGTATAACAAAGTTGGACCTCAACTTTAACTGGCTACAAAGCTCCTTAGCTCTGTCCAATTCTTTATCTGTATATGAAGCTGACATTAGTTTGTTTTCATTTTTTTCTTCCTTCTAATGAGAGTCTCTTGACTCTTATTAAGATACTTATTTTATACTCTAAAGTCTAATACTTGAGCCAGATGTTTCTCCACAAGTAAAAAGACAACAATGACAGGTTAGGTGCAGCCCAGTCAACACAGTAATCATAATCTGGAGTGTTATACTGAAAATAAATTGGTGGGAAGGTTTTGTTAAGGCTGTGTAGTATGTTGAATAACTTTACAATTCACACACCTTGCAGAATTTACAATCACTATTAATAATTTCATAAAATATTTTTGGGACTACTCCACTTATGTAATTTCAAAAAGTACCTGTTCAGGTTTTAGGTACATGTATGCATGCAAATATTTGCACATACACACACAAGATTCATGCTCTCTTGAAATACGTTTTAATTAAAACCACACACAAATGAGACACAGCTCCTTTCAGTTAAATTCACTAGCACTGAACAAAATTACATTATTCAAGCAGACTGCACTTCCTTTGCAAAGTTACAAGATAGAATCAATTTAGGCAAAAAAATATTGCACTCTTTAGCATAAAATTATAGTAAGAATCATTAAAAAATAAACCTCTAGAAGATTCACATCTCTGGAGAAGAAGTATTTTCATCACAGGGAAAATAATCAGCTTTCAAATGACTCAAATGATCTCAAGAACTGTGCAGTGACCATACCTGGGAAGCATCTTTGTCCTCCAAGCAGTTCCACTTTTCAAAATCCCTATAAACTCCTGTTGTGCCTGGCTGCCAACTCAGGTTAATAATAGCAATGAGCCATATTCATCCAAAACCACAAGACTGTCAGGTGACATATCAAGAGGTCTGAATTTAACTCAAACAAAAGACTCTCCATGCTGCAACGCAAAAGTCTTAATCCTAGCAACAGGAGCACAGAAACCATCTTAAGGACAGCAGTGTCGTGGTTTGCACCAGGCTGCGTTTGTGCTGTCCCGAAGTTTCATAACCCAAATCCTGCCCCACAGCACTGCACAGCCTGAAATTTCTGCTCTAGGAAAGAGTGCCCGTCTTCTCCACTCCTTCGTCTCTTCTAGGATTTGCTGCAGAGATTAGTGCAATTCACGAGGAAGCCAAGCGCTGCCCTGGCCCGGACCTGTCAGCGCCATCCATCCACCTCCTGTCCGCCACCGCACTCCTGGCTCCATCTCATGACCGAGTCCCCGGCCACTCGCGGCCGCCGGGAATTCAGCCCGCTCGGCGAGGAACGGGGGGCGAAGAACGGCGGCCTCCTTCCAGCCGGCACCCTCAGCCCTCACATTCCTGGGAGCGGCAGGATGCTCTTGGCGGAGCTCGGGCACGCGGGTGGCCGAGCTCCCGCTGACAGCCATCATGTGACACAGCAGTCACCACGGGCCACCTGCGGCCGCCAGCCCCGGCGACACCCCGCGCTCCAGCACTCCCTCACAGAGCGGCTTTGGAGCGCTCGCTCCTCCAGGCACGGGCTCGGCGGGGAAGGGGAACGAGGAGCCCCCGGCCGCCGCTCGCTGCTGCCCCTGCGGCGCGACTCCCCCATCCCGCCTGGTCCCGCTCCACCTTCCCTGTCCGAACAACGAGCGCAGTGTGCTCAGCGAGGGCTCATTAATATTACACGAGAAGAAGCGGGGATATGCAAGACAACTGGATGGCTATAGACGGGGAAAAAAATTAAATACGCAAAATAATGCGCTCAAAGAATACCCGATCAACACGGCTGGCTGTAAACAAGGTTTCCTGATTGTGCTCTCGCGGTAATCCGGGTCATGCTAGGAAGGGTACCCAAATATCACAACAGCAAAGTGCGTGTAACAAACCTTAAATAGCAAAGAACTATCCAACAAACTTTCATCTCTAAACTGTGGGAGAGGAATGAGACAGATGGACAGGGAAGTGAATAAGAAATTAGGCATTCAAAAACGCAATGCACATTAAAAGCCATCTAGTCTTGTCACAGGCATGGGTGGGGCCAATCACTCATACTATTAAATCTGTATGATCTTCGGATAAAATTCATTTGGATAATACATGACGGCAGAAGGCTACAGCATCATAGTTCCTACTTCATTTTGTTTCCAGTGTCTGAGAACCTACAAGTTTTGCCAATATTTTAAATACATAAGCAGCAAACAGATTTATCATCAGTATCTCCTGTTCCACTGCATCCCACAACCCAATGTTATCGATGGCTCCCCTGTATCACAGAGTGGGTGAACTGGTACGCCTGTTCATGGGCTTTGGTTCCAAGACCATACAATCCCAAGAGACCAGATGTTGCTTGTCCTCTGGAATGGATTCCAAAGCAGAACATGAAGCTCCATGTTCTGCTACGCATCTCAGTGGGTTAAATTCAGAGAAATCCTTAATCTCTTGCCACCACAGTGGTTTTGTTGTTGTTTTATTGGATGATAATATTTTTATGTTTGGTGCTGGACAAGTGTTTTGACACAAAAGCAGCAAAACTAAAGAGAGATAAAACCATTATCTTTTGTTACCATGCTTTACTGGAAGTTTCTCATTTAGAAATTAAGAACTGAGGCCCTGATGCCACAAACACATACATTACAGACTTGGCTTTTCATACGCAACTAGTGTCAGGGAATTAAATGGAATTACTCACATGAGCAAAACTGGGCATGTGCTGGTTACAGGACCCATGCCTTAAGCCCAAATCTCACCTTTAAAGCTTAAAACGCCAAGCTTTAGGAGATAAAAGCAGTAACATCTGACCACTCCTACCTATCTTCTTGATCTAGTGAAGGAATGTGCAGTGCACAGTAATTTCCTTTACCTGTGTGGCAAAGACACCACTCTCTAAAGGTTACTGATGTCAAAAGTGACCTTTCTTCTAAGACAAGCAATGCTGAGAAGTGCCATGTACTATGTAAATATTTATTTACAGGAGTAACATCTAAGGTTTCCATTTTACCTCAGGGTAACCTGATACATATTAGAAGTGCTTTGAAAGCTGACCCAGCCTCCATCCATCAACTGACCAGTAAAAATATTGGAAGGAATTTCTCTGCAACTAGAGACAGACTCAAATTGTACAGAGAGTAAACAGTGCTTAAGCCAAATCAGTGAATATTTATTGCTTGAGGAAGGAATTCAGATATTATTTGTTTATACAAACTGTCACCACTCTCATATCCAAGAAAACACTGGAGCATCTTTAACATGAGATATGCACCATCCTCTTCTCTAGGTGTATATCCAGGCCTCTCTTTGAAAGGGTGAAGGCTTTCCTTTCTTTTGTGTCTAAAATCTGAGCTTGAAAAACAAAGCTGGTAATATTAACCTGCTTCAGAAAAACAGTTTAAAAAAATAAAGTTATCAAAATCTCCTGCCATAGCCCATCACCTGCCAGGGAGATATTTCAGTATCCATGCACATCCACCCAGCTCCAGATGGGAAAGATGTGGGTGATGGAGTTCAACCACATCCAGCAGCCCAGAGCTCAATGTACCCCTCTGCAGACCCGCCCCCACCTGACTGGGGCTGGGGCATGTTCCTAAACACACAGACACCAAAACAACCCTCGAAACCAAACAGCACCAAAAATAATCACTTTCTTCACTCTATCCAAAGGCATTTCTGAAAACACTTAAAACTACTGCAAAGGTTCAGGTGCACCTTTTGGGTATAAATCATCTGATTTTAAACCAATCAGACAAGAGAGTTTGCTCCAACTACAGGGTAAAGAGTAACAAAATTACTAATTTTTGGTCTTCACTGCCTTCAAAAGTTTCTTCCGTCTTTCTTCTGAAGGAAGGCTTCCATCACACATGTTGTAAACACACACAACAAAGAGCCAGTGAGTGAGCCAAGACATGTTTATTGCTTAGTAACGCATGAAGGTAGGAGCTGGAAGTCACGCTAGACGAAAAGAGAGAAAATCAATTAGGATTTTGTTTGAAATCTGACTAGAAATATTTGGATACAATTTCTCTACAAAATACTTGCCTTAGTAGGATTACCACTGAGCTAGACTTCTAAAAAAATGTGCTTTCTGCACATTTTCGTATCCCTGCAAAAAAAAAAAAATTCCTCACTCCTGGAGAGGAAAAGTGGAGATGTTAAAGCATGAACCTTCCATATACACCTGGAGCACATACACAAACCTCATACACAAACATAAGCCCAGCCAACGGTCAGCAAGAGCCCAAATGATGAGAAAGATCACAGCAAACAGCTCTCAGGAGTTTCAAAACCTGGGCCCTTTATGCTTTAAAGGAAACCAGATTGTTAAATGCTGAAAAAAAGTGCTTTTGACATGAGATTTAAAAAAAAAATAATCAACGAGTTTATAAACTCTCTATACCTGGTAGGATTCTCACTAGCAGCACAAGGTCTCATGACTGGAATAAACTGTCTTTACCAGCATTGTAAAGGAGCATCAGCAACTACAAATCTGCTTATGAGCATTCTTGGAGGGTAGGACACGAAACAATTATCTCTCTCTTAAGAACATGATAGTCAATCAGCAGATTGACTATCCACTGTTGTAATTTTTCACATTATGATAAAAATGCTGAAAATAAAAATAACTATCAAAGTAAAAATCTGATGCATGGTTAGGCTACTGAAACATTTGTACTTGTTTTGCATCGCATTTCAAATTGCAATCTACTATAAGATGCCGAACAAACCTCCATAATACCAACTGGTACTGCAAGACAACAGGGCATTTTCCCCCTGCCAAACAGCTATTTTATTGTGCACACTCGGGTGTGCAGAGCAGACTCTTCTGCTGTAGCTATTAAAAATAAAGTGTAAAAAACTCAGTATTGTGTGCATTTAATGAAAAATTGTGAAAAAAACGTTCCAATATAAATTGCTCTTGACGAACATAGCTGGAAATAGCATAGTTATTGGAAATAAAGACTCTCCTAAAATCACCCAGTATTATATAATGCAGCAGAGGAGGTTTGTGGGGGGGCAGTCTGTGATCCCTCCTTTATGCTGTGCAGGTCTGGAGATGTCACAATAGGTTCAACAATCCTTAAAACCACATACAAAACTAACTTGACAAAACAAAATCAAGCTCACCAACTCGGATTTATCAACTGCAAGGTTTGCTTACGGAACTTACTGGTGAATTGATGCTTTTTATTTTGGAAACTGTGAATATTAATAGATAAGACAATGAAGATAAAAGACAAATGAGAGTCAAGGTTGACTACAAGACCTCTCTAGTCATTAAAATGAAGACATCTTAGAGGAATCACTAAGGCTCCACTATTGTAATCAATCCTAATATTAATAATAAACCCTTGAAAGATTCCTGATGGAATAAAGATACTTTGGCTGAATACTCCTACCATTTTCATTTTTTAATAGACAAATATTGAATTCCCTGCATTTGTCTTCAGCTTAGAATATCTTTAAGGCTTTTATTTTCAAGTACTTCCCAGAAGCCATAAGGACTATGGCAGTTTATTCTTTTTCATCACTGAAAACTGAGATTTTCAATATATTACTTCAGAAAAAGAAAATTAAAAGAAAAAGAAAAGAAAAAGTAAAAAAGAAAAGCTGCAAGGTGCATAACTGAACTGCCGGGGTGCTCTAGCTGTGCCTAACATGTCAGCTGATTCTTGCACCAAGCAAAAACATCTAAATAAGCTTTATTTTAAATCAGACAGATACATCTAAAAAATACATTTTTAAAGGCTAAAAGACTAGAATGTAAACAGCTGCAATTTTTTTATGCCACACTTTTTAATCTGTGAGCTGTACCAGGGTGGGTGATGCTGTGCCCGGGGTGCCAGGAGATAATGCATCTGCCCAGACCCTGCTTTTTCCACCTTGAAACCCCTTGACCTGGCTGCAGGCAGCCAGGATACCTCCAGCCTGGAAATACCACTCCATGGAGGACCCAAACCACAGGTACCTCCAGTGCCAGCACATGACAGCCACAAAACCTCTGGCTGCAGACACTGGCTCTTGCTGCACAGCCCTGCGTGAGACTCAGGAGCCTCTGCTGTGTCGGGGTGCAGGGAGACATCTGCTTAATGCTGATTAAAACATGCTGTAATACTTGCTTTGTGAGTTTTATAAAGGGAAAAAATATGGCCTTGGTGGTGAAAGTCATCTGGCTCAGGGAAAGCAGCATGGGGCTTGGAGCATTCTTTGGCTGTAGGCCACAGTCCTGTAATTGATTAAGGTGGCTGCACTTGTAACCAAGTGATAATTGAGAGCCTAAGAAATCTCTACACAAGTATTTGTCACTCAGAGATGGAAAACAATTGTTATGGACCTTCATAACAAGTGGTAAAATTACAGCTAATATTAAACATACCAAGAAAGCCCACAGATCACTCCCAACTTCCTTGCCCAACGTTCACATTCGCAGTTAAATTTTCCCCCTACCCTAGATATCATTTATCTGCATAGGCCGCATTGCTTTAGCTGAGGTCTATGTGCTATTCCTTCCTCTGGGGGGAAAAAAGTTAGCAAAAAAAATTTTAAAAAATATAGCAGAGCTGCAGCTGTTCAGGATGCCTTGGAAAAGGAGGAAGACATAGGTAAGTAGTTATTCTCCAAAGCTTCACAGGGACCAGTGCCCGAACAGCATTTTACTCTGTCCCTCATGTGACTGTTTAATTAGGTGTTGATTCACTCAGTCATGAGACACAAGGAAACAGGGCTGCAAGCCCCAACATCAAAGTCATGCCTGTTCTGCCAGTTTCTGTATTAGCAAAGCACAAAGGGGACATCCAGTTCTGAGAAGCAAAGTTTGTGTTTTCTTGCCCATAAACCAATCCATCACATCATTTCAACCTTTCCATATTGAAAAAAAAAGTAAAAAAGACAATTATTTCACAGAAAAATGCTTGTGAATTCCCTGCTTATTCTCACCTGTAAGAGCCGGGACCAGTGCAAGTGTCGACAGGGTGAGCTCCCTGACCAGGCTCTGAAGCCCTGAGAACAGTGTCCGCTTCCATCTGATAATCTAGGTCCAAGCTGCTTCAGGATATCAGGCTTTCCTCTGGGGTTTGTTTGCTTTTGGAAAAAGAATACAAGCTATTTTTCTGTGGCTTTATTCCTGTTATTAATTTCTTGGCCTCCTTAGCACCAAAAAGCCTTTCTGTTATGGGGTCTGGTTCTCATAGTAACAGGCTTTAAAAATATAAAAGAAATTTTCAGGACATGGTAAACCAATTTCACGAACTGTGTATGTTTTTAACAGGAAAAGCTGGCAGACAATTATTTATATGTACCCAGTTAAGACAAGGTTTGACGTAGAGATAATCCCAAGATGCTGCTCTCAGGCCAAAACCTGAGGTTGTAGAGGACTACAGTGAACTTTAGCTTGCTATGTTACCAGGTCATTTATCAAGACAGTCACATAAAATTAATAGATGACGAACATGCTTCCAATGAAGGTGACATTTAAGTTCAATAGGTCACTGAAATGCATTAAATGCCAAAAGCTTTTTTCCTGAAGAATATAACCCCCTAAATATTTGATTTTTAACATTGTGTGCTTGTAGTCTCACCCTCCTTGTTTGTATAGATTTTACAACTTATTTAAAACACATGCCTAGTGCTAAGCACAGCAACGGGTTCATTGGGAGCAGTCAAACTACTTACAGACTTAGAGCACATGCCTAAGCACAGTGCTGACTCAGTCTTATTGCCTCCATCAGCTTTCACCAAAACCCCATCTAAGTTACACAGGAACAACTGCAAACTAAAGACACAGGATGATTATACAAGCAAGTATAATTCATATCTATGGAATGAAATGCCAGGCTGCCCTACCTGTACATGATGCTCATTAATATCAACATGCCACAAGTCCTAGTGATAGATACCACTCCATGAATCAACAACTGCCTGACACCAGTATTGGTCATTTGCCATCTAAGCATCCAACACCATCAAAAGCCTGATGTGGACCAATTCCACAATCTTTCTGCACAGAGTGGTTTCCTGCTGCCATAAGCCCAGAAGACTTTAACCCATCCCTGTAGATAACCCTCAAAACCCTTAACAGTAAAGTACACTGCATTTCAAGACCATTGCTAGTCTCTGAACCAGAAATAATTAGGAATGATTTCACAGATCTGCCAAATAACACTAATGAATATCTAGATACACTGGATCTATCCTACAGCTGCTTTTCAGGAGGGAAGACTTTTCTAACTTGGCTCCAACCCATGCACTGAACATCCCTCCCTTACTGGCTCTACAAGTCAAACAGGCCCCTACTTAACTTGCAGAAGGGATGAGAACTTGGCTTGTGCAGGTATTGCAAGAGCCCCAAGACTACTGTGAGCAGCCTAGACTGCTTAATTCTTCAAGGCAAGAGACATGCTGCTCAACTGTTTTCCAAATTAAGCATTTAAAGGTGACCTGAGACTATTTCAGGTAGATTTATACAGAGTAGACACTAAAGACATTGGTTGACTTCACTTTCATGTAACTCAGAAGGACACAAGGACAAATAAAAATCAGAAGCTTGAACAAGCCACACCTTCATTAATATTGGAAAAAAATACAGACTATTAGAATATTGGAGCAGCCTGGCACCTTCAAGTAAATGCACCTTAACTGTGAGGCCCTAAATGCTTTGGTTGCCCAAAGCAAAAGAACATGCAAAAATGCATTTAGCTGTCAGCTAAGGCCTGCTCAACCATTAAACCAAGCTTAACAAAGTGCTTTACTGGTGTGCTTTGCTCACTGCCATAAGGAGCTCTGTACCCTCAGGCTTTCTGCCATCCCCTTCAGGTTTCTAAGTCTCACTACATGCTCACAGTTTTGGGCTTCCAAGAATGGTAGGAATAGAAAATACAGTGTAGGCCACTGCCTTGGCTATTGCCCAAGATCTTCAACACAACTATCCATCTAGAGGGATTTTCCACAGCAGAAAGACTGAACTGGTCAAGTATACTGAGAATCCCACATGACAGATACATGGCAGCTTCCAGTATCAGCTGAACATAGCCCTTATATGCTCCAGAGCTTCTCTTACTGCTAAAATCTTTGTCTCTGATAAAGAAAACTGCAGGTTCAGCTCAACATGCCCTCGCTGGGTATCAGCACCGAAACTCCAAACACACACCTTCCTTATCATGGAACTGAGCTGGAACACAGTCCAAACCAGCTCTGCCTGATAGAATCAACAGAATAAAACCTACGTTGTTCTACTGGGAGAGGCTCTACTTAATCAAGATATATATGTATATTTAGTGTATGTTCAATAAACCCCTCTTAGCTGGTAGTAACAGAATTGATGCAAACATAATTCCAGACACTCCCAGCCACCACAGCTTGCCAGCAGATTTCAGTCTGTCCACATGAGCATCCTTAAAATGTGGAACATGAAGAAGCCTAGTGCTGCAGGTAACCTGCTGTGAACCTGCCACAGTGACACACAAAGCTATTTATTCCACTGCATCAAGAGGAAAGAAAGGCTCATGCGCTAGACAGCAATAGCTGTCAATGCCAGCAGGACATTTTTGACTGGTTTGTTTTGTTGGGTTGTTTTTTCGTGGTCTTTCTGAAGGAGCTGTTAGCAAAACAATTGCTCCCTTTGCTTTTCATTTCCCTTTCCCCTTCTCCTGTTTATGCACATCACTTGATGTGACACAACAGCAAGCCCTAACAGGATGCACTCCACTGCTTGTGTCAGGAGGAGGAAGGGACAGCACAGCACCCAGGGGAACCCTTCAGAGAGGAGAGGCAGCACTGCAGGCCTCAGACAGGACAGTCTAAGAAGAGAGCAGAACAGAAGGGAAAGCGAAATGGGCTTTAACTGTTTTCTTCTGTGTGAGTGCATGTGTGTAAATACAAGTTCCCAAAGCAGAGCACCAAACAGGGACAGTGACAATGAGAGAGAAGAACAAAAAATCCCAAGCAAAATGAATCACAGAATCACTAAGGTTGGAAAAATCTTCCAAGATCATCAAGTCCAACCTTTGACTGAATACCATTGTGCCCAAAAAACTATTACATCCTGTAAAACGTATGTATGTAATCACAGCAGCATCATACAACTGCTTCCAACTACACTTGCACATGTACCTTCGTAACCTTCTGAACACAGGGCAACTCCAAAATGCTTATATTTATACAGCATCTATTAGCCACCAAAATCACAAAAATCTGGTTCTGATCTAAGAAGCAAAGGAGTCTGCCCACTGTTACATCATAGCAATTTAGGCTTGTCTACACACTGCACACAGGTAATGAATTTACCTGTCTTGCTGCTGGGGGAAACACAGAAGTCCTCTCACAGACAGCAGCAGAGCAAGGCAGGCAAGTTTCTGCTTTGTGGTATCCTGATTACTGTGATTTAAGACAGGTGCTTGCACACTCAGAACCATGATAGCAAATGAAGGCACCTGGGTATATTTTCAAATATACACATATATGTATTTTGTCTGACACAAATATGTATGCACGTGACACAGATGTAACAGTGAGGTCTTTCCTGCTCTTGTGATCTTTTCTTCCAGCATGAACATCCTCCAGCAAAGCTCAAGGCTTTGGCACTGAAAGCCTTCAAACCCCAGTGAGGATGCTGAGGACTTCACAGAACTGGGCCACTTGGTACTAGCCTTAAACATTTAAGTTTCTCTTTATTTTAATTTTTATATAAAAATCAATTTCTTCTCTAACTCCCCATTCCCTCTAAATTTTCTTCTCCTGTGTTCTCTACCCATACAGATGAGAACAGTTGCCATTACTGAATCTTATATTATCTTGCATAGGTTTTTTCTCCAGTGTGGGCATAGACTAATGTCACCTCCTGAGTGCAATTCAGCTGATTTGTCCTGCCAGCTACTAATAGAAAAGAACAGTGTTTAAATGAGTATATACTAAACCCAGGTGGGGAAAAATCCAACAAAATCACAAACAAAGAAACAAAATCCCGTAACATCTGGTCTTATCTTCTGACCCCAATGTGAGAAAAAGCCTAACACAATACACAAACATAAGCTATCTAGCAGTTTCTGAGCATTCTTTAATTGAAAAAGATGATGAAAAGATGAAATCTGATGACACATTTTAAAGTAGCTACATATTCAGGCTAACCAAAATTATTCATTTGTTGATAACTGCAGAATAGATACTATAGGGGAAAAAAAGCCTACTAAAATTTAAAGAAAGTAAAATAAATTAGTCTTATTACAAAGTGATATTTTTGCTTATCTGAAAAAAGTTTGATAAATATTTCTTTATACAAAGATAAAATTCTGTTATAGTCTCAAAAGAAATTAAAGTTGCTTTGAATTTTTTTTTTTTTTTTACTTCTGCGTTTTTTTACTATGTCTGTTTTGGTAAAAAAAAAAAAAGACATCAGCAGTTTATGATTAGCATCTCTTGTATGACTAGTAAATATATCCAGTTAAGAAACCATCATGCTCATTTTCACAGTTTCTTAGTACTCCATGTTGCGTGTAGAACAATTTCATTTTCTACTGGGCAAGTACAGTAATTTCCGGCAACTCACAGCAGCTGAAACGCGTTTAAGTACTGAAAAAACCAACCACTTTTTTCTGTCTGACTATTTAAGTTTTATGTCAGAGTTTGGGCTGCCTTTAAATAGAAACACAGTTAGCATTGTAAGCCAATTCACTGTCCTGACATTTGAGGCATTTCTTTAACTCTGTCTTAAGGGGTAATACTGTTATTCTTCCTGTAGGAACAAGAAAATTCTGGCAGACTTCTTCCCTAACAGCTTCTCAGATGTTCAGATAATGTCATTCAACTAGAACAAGCTTCTGAGAAGGAGCACATGTTCCCACCAAGTTCCACAGCCTGCTCCCTGCACACTCAACCACACAGCTTATCATCTGCACCCGTTCTTCATTAACACCTGAACTAACACAGTTTTTCGCTACAAATTTCTGGTATCAAATTTCATGAAAAGGAGTAAACAAACCACTCAGCCAACTCTCCAAATGGCAAGAATATTTTCTAGGTAAGGCTTGACAGGGGCAGCATGAGGAGAGTGCAAAAATACTCGTCAAGAATCTCATTCATTTCCCACTGAATTGCTCACACGTGATGTGCTTCCTTCTGCCTGACTGAAGTCTTCCATAATTGCCCACAACCATGACAAACCAAGTGCTGAGCACACAGGCTTTGGAGACCTGATTTAAACCCTGGACATGCATGAGACAAGAGAAACGCGGGTATGTAGCAGACAGTGCATGTTTTAATACTCGTCAGAAAGCAGAATAATTTAGCTAACAGAGGGTTTGATATTCTGGTACTCACAGTAGTCCAGGACTGGCCTTTCTTGAGGTCACAATACAGCTGGTCCCTGCAAACTATGTAACCACATGACTACTGTCTTCCTCCAACATGCCCATACTCCCGGCTGTTCCCAGGGACGTAGCCATTGGAAACAGGAATGGACAAAGCAAAAGACAGCTCAGAGCTTCACAGGTACTAATGAGCAGGAGACACCCAACAGCACCCACAGCATTTTCACTAAAGTTAGAGAAACTCAGCTCACTCAAACTTCTGTTCTCATATTCTCCACCAGACACAACAAAAAACAATTAAAAGGTTTCGAAATTACTGAGGGGCGTGCAAGGCCAAGCACTGCACTGTGTTTGATAGCTCCACCATTTTGATAGCTCCTGAGGCTAAAATAAAACAGAAAAAGAAGGTATATAGCAATATAACAGTTCATTTGGCCAATGCTTAAACAATTTACCTTCTCTCTTTGAGTGGGAAATTACACAGGAACTGGGGAGAAGATACTGCTCTGGTTTAAACAGGCACACAGCCAGGATCTAAAGTCAGGGCTGAACTGCATTTGAAGTTTCTTCATTTATCAACTAAAGCAGATGGAAGAGAACTATAATTTGGCTCCCGTTTCTTCCCAGCTCTTTATCACACAAACTGAAAGAGCAGAAGGTTACTGGTACTATTACAAATTTTATGTATTGCTGACATTTTGGCTGGAGTAAGGGAAAAAACATTTGAAGGCGCTGAGAGTGAGGCACTCAGATCTGGAAGGGCATGAAACACCATGAATGTGCAGGGTATGATCAGTGCCCAGAGTAAAGGAAATGTGATTGTTTCTGTGACATATTTTACTCATTTCAGACCAAAATAACTACTGAGGATGTTGTGGAACGATCCTGGAGAAACAGAGCAGGATCAGTGGTGTGTGATGGATCATTCCCATGCCTGAAGCTCACTGCTATCAGCAGGAGCTTTTGCAGGCCCACACTTGGGTACAGCCAAACACAGAGCACTGTTGGGTTGTTGATGTGGGCAGGGGGTACCTACAGCCAGGATTGTTGTTACCAACGCTGGCAGCACTGCAGAATCCTCCACCTATACAAAATGGGTTCTTTCAAGGCCAGAGCTCTAAAGACAGATAATATACAAGAGCTGGAAGATACCCAGATTATCAACACAAAAGCATCAGACAAGACTGTTAAACATAAAAAGTTTTTACATACAGACAAACTGTTTAAGTCCAAAGGTTTAATTGCTTGATAAGAGCTATGAAATTAGAAAAGACAAAAAACTTTATTACAAGCACGTTTTCCTTGCAGATACATCTCATATACATGTGCTGTTAATATTCTGTATGTAGTTCATGGAGTATTTAATGCTGCAATTCACATGTTTGAACACGTTACTCTGCAACATATTGTCTTCTGATTAATAGTATCTCCAGAAGCTATCCGTTTCAGAGAAGAAAAAAATTGTTTACACAAATGTGCAGAATCAACTCAAGTAAAAGCTTTGTTTGAGCACTAAGCAACACTGTTAACCATGCATTGCTGTAAAAATAAGTAAGTCCTCTTCAATACAAAGACAACATAATAACCACTCACATATCTATGAAGCAGAACATATTTGGGCAGGTATTGTTAGGAATTAATGATTGAATGTAGTGTTATGGTCACATTCCTTAGGCACAACAGAATCACGTGAATTCTGTTCAAATATATTTCCCATACATGAATTCTGCTACTACTCACTGTAAGGTGGAGCAGCTGGTGCATTAGCAAACCAATTACCGATTAATAAAATTATTTCCTGTTTTTAATGGGCATAACTTTTCTCCTCCAGCAGATACTTTACAGATTAAGGCTCCCTATCTAACACCATAAATGCAAAATTTTTCAAGTCCTCAGAGACAAATTCTGCTCTTGGCTGATTCTGGAAGCCCAGCACAACCACACTGCGGATTCACTGCTGCAACTGAGTTTTGCATTTTTCCTAACGTTACTCACAAACATGTGATCCTGCAGACATCCAGCTCCAGATGTAGCACTGGGAGGGAACACAACCACTGAGCATGAAACCACCGCATGCATTACTGTCCACTTGTAAAACACACTGCTAAAGTGGCCACCTACAGCATTCAGTCAAAATTACAACACAAGTTTTAGGATCCAAGTCACACCGGCCGAGTTTATTCCAGAACAGAAGCTTGGATTCATCCAAGCTGTCACCATGAGCATACACTAACTCGAAGCATACACAGAGCAAGGGATAAAGCCCTTTGAAAACACAAGGACAATCTATCAGTCAACCAGACGAGCTGATCATCAGTCAGCAAGATTTGTAACATGAGACACGTAAACACACCCTCAGTCACCTGAAAATAAATGGTCGAATTGTTTCAGGAAAGGAGAAAACATCACAGTGCACAAGCAGGTACATACACCCCATGCTCTTGGTACATCCTCATGCCTCATGATCTCACCTGCAGTAGGAGAGGGAAGAAACCGAACCCAAGGGTTTGTAGAAACACCTTCTTACAACGCTTGCCAATGTAACCCAAGTGTGAAGCATTTCCACTTGAGTATACCTATATGTACATGATGCACTCACTCCAACCTCTCCTCAAAAAGATTTCTAATTTAGAAGAAGGAGTTGAAATGCAGGGAGGGGAACCAAGAAAGTGACTGTTCCAAGGGCCACTCAATGAGGCAGGAGACTGCAGCTATCCCCAGACAACGCAGGCCATCCCACAGGGAGGAAGCAATGCCACAGGCTGGGAGGAAGCTGAGTGCATACTAACAGTGCTGACCTCCTGATGGCCAGGACGGGCAGAGCAGCCTCGTGATGCCAAATTCTCAAGTCATCACGAGCTGCCAGCCACCACAGGATATGCCAGCAGGAAAGGCAATAAGGGTGACCCTTCACCTGTTAGCTCATTTTGTAATGAGGTTTACCTCCTTCTAAAAAGCAAGAGAAAAAATGAGCAGAGGGCTTTTTCACCCCACTTTTCATGTTCCCTGCTCCACTGGTGATGGGAAGAAGCCAAGGTGAAGCAAGGGCTAGGCAGAGGTCCCATCAGGGCAGGGAAAAACTTTCTAAGGCACAAAGCCAAGCAGACACAAGCATCCCAACGGTTTTCAAATTATTTCATGATTCTCTGCACCTCACATGCACTCACATGCACCTACCAAGCTGGGAATATCAATCCAAGCTAATTTCTTCAGATCTGGTGATAATATAAGGAAATAATCACTGTATGGACTGTCAATCCTCTGATTATCAGCTCCTTCAGTCACCGTACAGACTCAGCTTGCAGCATTGCTTTATTCAGAACTAGCACCTAATTCTCAAGGACATGCTGCGTTTTAGGAGCACCACATTACTACCTGGAGAAGCACTTGGGAGACCTAGAGAATGGTGGCAAGGAGGGCTTGGAGAGTGGCCTTTCCAGAAGTAATTGTCAAAACTATCTCCAAGCTCCAGAGGTGCTCAGTGTGCTTCTTGTCTCTGTTTCCAAGATGAAAATTAACTTTTAAGCACTGGAAGGTACATAAGAACTTACATGATAGAAAATGCAAAACAGATTTTGGCAAGAAGAAGTACTTTAGAAAACAGCAATAATATTTCAAAACACAAGCCAAAGTCATCATAGCATAAGGAAAACTGTGCATAAATCAAAGTGAAGTATTTATTAAAACTTGGTGCACTCAAGCTAATGAATCCAACCAGAAAGCCAAAACCAAACTCTTCCAGAGATTACAGAAGAGATGGATTTTTATAAAAAAATCAAAACTTAAAAGGACATTAAAGGGCAGAAATTAGCTTAAAGCACAGTGACATTTCAGATGTTTAAGAAATTGAGTAGTCTTAAAAATTATGGCATGAAAGCTTTTTAAATTTATCAGATAACCGGAAAAGATAAAAAGCTGGACCTATTACAAAATGAGGTCAAGATAATGCTCTTTTGGAAGACAGACTTTGAGGTGGTGAAATTCCAGGAGTTTTACAAACGTTGACAAAAAACCTTGCAGAATGCCAGAAATGAACAAACATCAAAACATGCTGTTTCATTAATAACAGGTTTTGGTCAGGCTGGCCTGATGCACTGCTGAGGAACAACTTCAAAAAGTCTTGTGCAGAACTATCAGGATCAGGAATTTTCTGGCTGCATTGCTCCCAAGAACTGACACAGTTTGGCAAGAGATCTGCTTTCCTGGGCTCAGCCAAGCTGTACACAAAGCTACCTGCTCCTGAGAAAAAAGTTCTGTGGGTAAAACTTTTGACTGGAAATACCAATGTAAAGACAACTTCCATGTTCCCCCTTCACCTTACTCCAGCCTCCACTTTAAAAAGCTGTAGTAGTCTCTGGCTACACAATAATAAATGTCTCTGAGTCTCTTTGCACTTTATTTCAAGAAATTAGCCTTTGGTTCAAGAAGCAATTGTGCCTCTGTAAGAAAGCATGTGCCATTTTTACTGTGCAAAACCAATAGCTCTGCAGAAGAACTGGCTCATGAAGCATCTTTGAATCAAGCTACTAATTCACAACTCTAGGTTTATTCCCTTGATGAATGCCACTGCCAAAAATTATGTGAAAGGAAACGAATCTCAGGATACCATTTAAAGTCACTGCCACAGAGAACAGAAAGAGTCTAGGCTGATGAGGAATGCTTGTCTAGACAGATTTCAGGAAATACTACTTTGCTGTCAGCCTGAGGCCTTTCCTATCTCAAGAACCTGGCAAACTATTCTCTCAATAAAAGAGCAGCACATATTACTAGAAGACCCCAAGAAAGCACATGTCCAGGACAACCAAAAATGGCTTTCTCCATCATAAAGAATATTTTAAATTATTTAGTCCTGTATCTCCCAGCTTGAAAAACAGCGCTCATTCTCAAAAATACCTAGATAACCAAAGCAAAGCCCTAAAGGAAGAATGTGCCCAAAGATACCCCACACCATTGGTAAGACTTGAAACTGGAAGGGGTTCTGTCAAGCTTGAACAATTACCACACAGCTGTACCTCTACAACAGGTGCTTTAATAAGAACAAAACAGAGTTTGCAAACATCAGTGGAATGCCCCTCAGGGTGAGATGGTTCTTTAGAGTTCCTTAGATTAAAATTAAAAAAGAGACACTGAAGCTTTTGTTGAGCTGTAGTGCAAAAAGAACTCCTGATTAATAATCCCTCTATCCTCCAGCTAGGCGGGCAGGATGTATAGAGACAGAAGGGAACAAGTATATGAACTTTATACATAAGATGGAAAAAATCCCCAGTGAGTTCCCCGCCTACATAGAGCCCCAAAACGTACAAGTCTCATAGTTCAATGTTACAAGACAATCCCTCTCCCTCTGCCACATGCTAATAGTGCTCCAAGTCCAATCAGGATCCCAACACACTCTCCTGCAGAAAGTCTGCTGCAATCCTAGCAGCTGTATTTACCACTGGAAATACTGCCCACACATAATGACAAGGATATAAAGCCTCAGCCCTCTTGGTAATTTACTGAGCTTCAGGCTCAATCTACTGAGCCCATTCTGAAGAACAAAAAGCTGGCTGAGTTTTCAGTGACTTACCAGCTTCCTTTTCTCCAGAGGGCTAAAGTGGATCCCTGGAAAGCCAGGAAAGACACAGCAGCTGAAAATCACTATCTCTAACAGTCAGTAATGTAAATGTGCAGCAGAATGTTTTGTGTGCCCATATAATATATAGCAGAAATGCATGGCTGCTTCTGCTTAATTTAAGGAAGCTTTTGTAAGATTATTTCCATCTTACTGGAACAGGGTTTATTTGTGTACTATTTCAAAGTGTATCTCCATTTTAGACACATACAGCTTACCACTCATGTAAACACCTTTATGTATTTTTACAACACGAATACTTTGATTTTAAAATTCTAGAAAATTGCTTACCTGAAATTTCATTTTCCTAATAACTGTAGCAGCCCAAGCCTGGGCTGAGCTCTCCTGTCACCAGCAGCGGCCTGTGCCAGAAGCTACAATACGGCAAAGAGATCCTATTTATAGTAAGAGTTACCCTCAGGGAAAATCCGCTCATGTGAGTATTATTTGCAGTAGACAGCAGGTACTCTACATCTTGGAATATAAGCACTTGACTCTTCCCTCCTAGAATACTTGCAGGTGTTTCTGTGTTTCTTATAAACAGACTTTATCACTAAAATTTAAATATGCTTGCTTACCATGTGAATGTCAAGCCACAGCTTGACAAGAGATTTCAGTCTAAGGGCCAAGTCTGCCAATTGCCCTGGATTAAATGGAAGAGCTAAAAAACTAACAAGGAGTGGATCTACTGTGGTTTTCTAAAGTTTCTTCTGAAAAATAAACTGCATACATATATTTAAAAATTATATAAATGGCAAACAGGCACCTCAGCAAGTATTTTACAGTTATGAACTTACTGTTTCCATTACTAAACCTCTTAACTTCCCCAGCACCTAGTCTTGAAGGGTTTTACAGAGTCTGGCTAGACTTAGGCTCACAAAATTTCACACATACAGAGCACAGAAAGAGATTCTTGGCAGGAAACAAAACAAAACAAACAAAAGGAAAAATTTAAAAACACACCACAAACAAATCAACAATTAAACAAAATGTTTCCCCTGCAAAGTATTGTGAAAGGTCAGATAAATAGAACTAGTGAATTTTCACAATAAGCCTGATGGAAATGCAAAATATATTCACAGTAAAAAAAAAATTAGAGTGGCAAAATTGTCCTTAAATGTTCTCCTGTACTAATGTCATTGCCAGAGTAATTGGGCTCTTCTCCCCAAGTACATATTATTCACAAAATATAGTAAGAGAATTTATGCATTTTCATGGTTGTTCTACACAGTCTCCTCAATAAGAGACCTGAGTTTTCAAAGTGAAGAGAGACAGAAATACCAGTGCTCAGAATATCTAGGAAATGCTCTTATTTAGACTGTAAACAGATATAATGTATCAATCCATAAAACATCACCTTGCCCCAGTGGAATTGATGAGGCTGTTGCATTCAGGCTCACTGGAATCAGCAAGTCTAAACTCTAAAGCACTTGTTTCCAGTCTCCAAAGACTCAGCTGTCATAAATAACAGTCCTTATTTTCTGTATTATCTGAAAGTTTCACCAAGAATTGATAGTCCTAACAAGTCCTAACAAGATAGTCTTGTCCTAACAAGATCTTAGCTACAAACTTAGCCCCATTTGGAAAATTAATGCAGCCATTAAGCAATATGCTTAAAGAGCATCTGTATTAATCTCCAAAAATACTACTTGGCTCTCCTAAGTCAGAGCTGGATCTCCCACCCTCCCCAGAGCCTCATCAGCCTCTTACTGCAAATTACACCTGTGGATCCACAAAAAAAAAAAATCCAACTGCAAATTCACCAGTTACCAGTTGACAGTTCATATCACAAAGCCTATATCAAACAGCACTATAATTTTCAGACCCAGTTTGGCATAGAATAATACAGGTGACAAGGGAAGCACAGACCTTGCCAAGTACTTGCTCTCATCCTTTCAACACGGGTGTGATTCCCACATTTCTGCCCCAGGTCTGCACTGCACCTGTTGCATGAACCACCTAGGCAAACTCATCACTAAGGCGAGGCAAAAGGCAAGACAGTTATACAGAGCAGTCCTAGTACCCCCTCCCTTCCCCACCAAGGGCTCTGGTCCAGTATTAAGATGATTTGGAAAATAAGATGACATCAACATCATGAAAACATTTTGTTTCTTAGAAAAGATCATTTTAAAAAAAGGATTCACTCCACAGTGAACATCAGGGAGGTGTGAAAGCAGTTATGGATCAGTGTCTTCAAAAACTGTGTGAGTGCCAGGTAATGTCCAGGAGCATGTCCTGACTCCTTAAGGACTCATATATTCCAATCAGTATTTTTTGAAAACCCTTGCGCTTAGATAACTGCAGATACACTATTAGCTATCTAAACTGCTAAATACTTCAACTAAAAGGGGTAATTACAGAAAATTAAGCCCATCAGAAATGTCCCTTTACAGAGCAACCCAAGGGCTGATCATTTGTAGGCAGTAAATTTCAAGGCAGCGGGTGGGAGGAGAGCTTCACCACACTGTTAGAAGTGCTTCAAGAAGCGAGTAACTCTTACTAATGAAGCAGATTTTATTTGCATCCAGGTAGTAAACTGCGCTTTAAAACGATATTGCAGGTTCTCTCCTTGCCAGGACGCAGACACGGCATCGCTTTCGAACCTGACCATTATTCACGTGTGGAAGAGCACAAAAGCTACTTGTTTCCAAGCAAACCAGCCCGCGGAAGCCCAGGGCGAGCCCCAGGCCCCGCAGAGCACCCGAACGCAGCCTCTCCCCGCCCCGGCCCCCCTGGCCCGGGCCGTGCGAGCCCACGCGGCCCCTCGGGCTGCCCTGGGGCCCCTGTCCTGCTCCCCATCCTGAGCTTGGCCCCCCGCTCGGCCGATCCAGCGCTGCTGCGGTCAGAGCATGACGAATTTCACTAGAAACCCCATTACTCTCTTGGCCAAAACTTCACGTTTTCTCCTCGTATCTGAGGCTGCTCCCTGGGGACCTGCCTGCCTGTCGCCCTCCCGCGGCCCGCAGCATCCCCGGAGGGGCCCGCGGGAGCGGGGCCTCACACACGCCGCGGAAGGTGAGGCAGCCACGGGTTGGGGGCGAGGCATGGCATGGCGCTGGGAGCGGCGGCCCCGGTGAGAAGGCAGCCAAGCGGAGGCATCGCAGCGGCCCCGACGTGGCGGTCCCGGGGGGGCTCCAGCCCCGCGCCCGCCGGAGGGGCCCGGCCGGGGCGGCCCCGGGGCTCCCGCGGAGGACGGGGGACTGTGCCCCCGGGGCTGGGGGGAGCAGGGCACGCCGCCAAGGAGCTGCCGATGGGGCAGGGAAGGGTCTGCCAGCCCCCGCGTCCTCCGAGCGGCCGAGGGAGCGAGGAACTCGGAGCAGAAGTTTGGGGCAGGGGAGGAGTGCGGCCCCGTCCCGGTTACCTGAAGACACAGTCGTCGCGGGCGTCCCTGGCTGGAGAGATCAGGCCGTGCTTCTTGTTGAAGAGCTTCTGGAAGAGGGTGGGCGGCATTTTGGGGCGCTGCCGCTGCCCCCGCCGCCGAGGCGCTGGGCTCCGCGCCGTCCCTTCGCCGCGGCTAGTTCCGCCCGCCCCGCTCCATTCGGTGTCACAGTCATATGACAGAAATTAGTCACCCGGCGCTGCCAGGAGGGGAGGAGGGAGCGAGGGGAGGGACGGAGGGAGCGGGGGCCGGCCGGAGGGCGGGGCGGGCTCCGTAGGGCGGTCCCACGTGAAGAGCGGAGCCCCGCCAACCCCGCGGCGAGCACCAGGCTTGGGGGGAAGTTTGGAGTTCCTCCCTTTCACTCGCCTCAGCGGCTCCTGCGGCCGCAGGGTGGGCGGGAAAAGCGCCCGCTCCCGGAGGGGCTCAGCCGGGGGCAGGGCCGAGGAATCCCTCAGGGGTGGCGATAACGGACCACTATTGTGTTTTCCTTCTTCGGACGAAGTTAAAGGTAGGAGCCCCAGGAAGGCGAGAGGTCGCGATCGAGGCATCAGATTCTTCTCGTGGCTGCACCCAGCACCTTCGGGACTCGGCGTGCAGGGGTGCACCAGACAAAGGTGACGTCTTTCACCCCAAACCTCGAAAATCCAACTCCTGCCCGCTCTCCTTCCAGGTACACGAAGCGATTCTCCCACAGCTGTAGTAGAACGGCTTAGCTTAGATGCACTGGAGTCAAAACCTACAGGGAAGGTGGAACGCGTGTAGTTGATGGCAGAGGAAGCCATCATGACACGTAAAGCATCATCCACAAAAGAGTATTTAGGACATAATGCCCAGCAACTGACTCCAAAACAAATTAAAAAAAAAAAAAAGTGTGATAAGTTCTGTAAAATCAAAAGTATCTATGCCTTTTCACAAAACTCTTTATTAGTAATACTTAAATGAAATAGAAACCCTGATAACAGCTAACAGTGTCCTTCAATGTCTCACTGTTCAGATACAACCCTGCTAGTAAGTTTAATTAAGGACTGACAAAATTGATTGACTCATCTGCTTTCCCTGGAAAATGGAATTAAGCTAAAACAATGTATGATGTAAGATTAAATTAAGCAGATTATTTTTAAGGCATAATTTAGCACATGCCTAACATATCTACATAATGATTCTTCACCATCACTTATCTGTAGGAACTCTGTTCTCAATCTACCAGAAGTTGTAGACAATTCTAACACAAAACAGGAATTAATGTTTAGATGCATCTTTTCCCCCTTGTTCTGTACAGAAGACACACGTGCCTACCACAGATTTTTACATGACCAATCTTTATGTCCTTTCACCATGTGGAAGCCTTCTGACTTCAAGAGGAGCACATAAATACAGTCTTAAAAAGTCCTCAGGGAACAAAACAAAATAATAGAATTTTGGCCAGGATATGTAACTCAGCTTTCAGTAGTTTCACAACTCAGAGCAATGAAGATTGACCTAAGCTCAAGTGCATTACAATTCAAGCTGATGGGAGTCCCTTTAAATGTAAGTGAACTTATATATACATCCAGAATATTTTGATTTGGGCCCCAGACATCTCTCTTCTAGTCTAAAGACTATGAACCAAACCAGAACCATTTGCATGTAAGGCTTTATCCTCCACCAGCCTATACATGCATCCTCGTAGCACTCCAGTACAAGAAATATCTCCCACAACATCTCTGAGTACTTAGAGTCAAAGTCTCCTAGAAGTGCACTTCAGATGAGAAGCATAACAGAACAGTGTTAATGAAAAACCTCTTACAGATTTATGTATAATACGTTTACTCAACATGCATCTGCCATGCACAATTCCTGGTGATAAAGGATTATCAGAGTTCTTGCATGGACTGAATCACTGGAAGCAACTCCATTCAAGTCATTAAGACTTCATATCTGGGATGTGACAGAGCAGCCCTGGTGACACTGAACAGATTCTTCTGAATCACTGCACAAATAACCTCCTCTGTCCTACCCATTAACTGGCCATGACCCATAACCTTTATCTACCAATATGGAAGAGCCAATTTCCACTCTGAATGAAATTTTACATAGTAATTTTTCAGCTGAAAACCAAACTATGGGGAAATTCCTTTCCTTTGAGAACAGCAGAGTAAGAGTAGAGACTGTTGCAGCCTCAAAATGAATTTCCTTCCCTGGAGCAAAGAGCTAGCCTGGTAATTAATTACACTTTCTCTAAGAGTCAGACAAAAGATGATAAGAAGCAGTGCTTTCATAACTAAAGGGAAGGACAAGAGACTGTGGTTCATTATATTTCTGTCCTATACAGCCTCATCACATCAAGAAAAACAAAAGCAAACCCCAGCAATATTCAGGCTGCTACAGCCAATTCCACAGTTATAGACCATATTTTCCTCTCTTGTACTATCCAATTAGTTTGCCACTATTAGTCTCTTTGTATAGCACTACCAAATGGCCTGGGGCAAAATGAGTATTTTTTCCTATGACTTCCAGAATGCCCTTACAATAAATATATCTTTATTCTGGACCATCCTTTACTTGAATAATCATCATAAACACAACTTACTAAATATGTAACTTTCAATTTTGCTTAAAGCTACATCAAGGAGCTCACCTCTGTCTCTTAGGGGCTCTAGATTCTTGCATAATTACTAATGACATAATTATAGTGACTTAGTATTTGCAAGAACAGGGATATTGATAATTAAAAGCATACCTGACAGGACTCCAAGAAATTACTGGCAGAACTCATTCTACTAATGCTTGAAAGAAAAATAGCTTAATGGCATAATTTTTAACCTTGAGCCATTTAAATGTTTATATAATACTTGCTCACAGACTAATCCAGCAGTAATTATTTCCACTTCCTTCTACCCCAGAGCAATGGGGAAAAGATCAGGGTTTGAACTTTCACAGGTATTTTTAAATGCAGTCAAACTACAGGTGTAGATTTTGTATGTCTTCTTGTCATGTTCTTCTTGGAAATATAGAACTGTTTTCCAGGGTGATAACACTGGGAAACAAACTCAGACTTTTGAAAGCCATACTAGCATTCTGAAACACTGAAAAACTTCCTTTTTGTCCAGATAAAGTCTGAGTAAACGATATAGTAGTGAGAACACTCTAGAGGTCCAAATTACTTTAATGTGCTATGAATTCAAGTGTAAAAAAATGTCTTCTTGACAGTGTTTTCTGACACATTCAGCACATTAAGAACATTTATGAATTAACAGTCCACAAGCTGAACTGGAAGCACTGGGAATTTGACTTGTGTGGACACAGTGTGAGCAGTAACCTGAAAATCCGGAATGTCAATATCCGTCTCTTCAAACAGTCCAGCTATAAAAGGTTTTCCCCACCATTGTTTCATGTAAGGCATTTACTTTCTCTGTCTAAGTCTGAAGCCACTAGAAGAAACAATGACTGAGAGATGTGATGTTACAAAATACCTGAGGTGAAACTGGAAGGACTCTGAGATGGCGGTGGCTGCACAGTGGATGTGCCCAGAATGGTGACAGTGCTGATCATTAACAGCCAATTCACAGTAATGATGGGATGAAGAGGACCTGTACTGGTGTTCAGAAATCAAATTACAGCAGAACACACAGTCCTGTACCTCCAAAGTTCTGTGGACCTAAGCATTCAAGGAGTTTAATGGTAGCACACTATTGACTTCTGGGTCCCTAAGAGTACATGAACGCTTTCATAGCCACTCCCAGGACATGCAGTTACCTTCATAGACAATGTTTACACTTGAACAGGGGTCACATCTTTAGATGTTAATGCTCCTAGAAAAAACTAGAAATCTTGGCAGAGAGCAAGCCAATAGTAATTCTATTAAAGCAATTTGGTCTGCTGTTCTTCAATCACACTTTTAAAAAATCTAAACAAACTGAAGAATCATCTTTATGGAATCCTTACTGAATAATGCCCAGAACAGGATCTAGCTGCTGTACAAAATAATTTACTATAAAGTATTTGAGTATTTACTAGTTTACTGAAAAACATAATACTAAATTTCAAACAACATACACGCAAAAAAATAATACAACTATTTTTTACTAGTTAGGAGTTCTGTTTTCCCACCCTGCCACAGCAGCAAGACAGTAATTTCTTCTGTTAACTCCTGCTGAAAGCCAAAAGATCTCATTTCTGTTTACAGCAGATCCAGTTTTTGGTACTTGTAATAGTATCTGGGAGAAAAAAAAAAAGTAAGTCATTAAATCATTATTAGTAAAGTGGTACATTCTCTCATGTAAGAGAAAGTTCAGTGATCTGACCAGCTGTTCAGATGTTCACTAGATATATCCAATGCTGGCATTTGTCTGGAAGAATCTGGATCTTGCAGGTCTCATTTGCCAGTGAGGAGAGAACAATAGTTTTGAGCATATGTACATTCCTAATAAAAACCAGCATCATCTGAAAGATTCCTTGAGCAGAGAATAAAATATCCAGCATAAACCCTCCACCACAATGGGGTCTAATTCCTGATACCAGGACCCTCTAGAAAAGGAGTAAGAAAACCAAACTTTTGTTGAGACAGCACTACTTGCTGATTTCTGAATCACTTGCCCACCAAGTATAACCTGTGCTCTCTATTACCACAATCTGCCTGGGCACATGACCTAGCATCCCAGTTCTTTGATCTGTACAGAAGCATTGGATGAGTGTCATTAATTAATACATATACACACACTTACAAGCACTTCCCAGCATTCTAGATGCTGCAAATAACCAGTAATAAAGTAAGAAGACATTTGGACCCAAGAGACCGCAAATGAAAATTTTTGTGTATTGAGTATTTTTGAAAGCTGCCACGCTTATGCGCTATCTCTGTATTGAATTAAAACAGAATAAATGACACACAGTTTCCAGGAAACTTGGAGAAGAGATACTTTAAACTTTGGAAGACACGTGCCATCCAGTGGTACACCAAGAAACTTCATGACAGATGGGAAAGGGAGGGGCTTTTACTTGTGTTAAGTGATGAGACAGTTTTGTTCACAGTTCTCATTTTTGTTTAACAAAAACCTGGAAAGTGAAGAAGGAGCTTTCCCTATGTTAAGGGTTTCAGGAGAAAAGAACAGAAACCTTATGAGAAACTGATAATTTTTGAAGAAAAGCATTACTGATAACTTGAACTACTTTGGTGGAAGAGTGGTGATGAATACCAAAGTTCAACTCAGGCTTACTCACCCTAGAAATAAAGCACAGAATAATAGTAAGGCCTTAATTCTGAAGTAGCCTTTGACTGTATTAATTCCTATGCTAAAGATCCTTGGAGGAGAAAATGTTAGTGCAATTTTAATAAAGTACTGTTGCACAAGAATACTATTAAGCCAGAGAGTTGAAGTTTTCTGCATCTTTCATTCTTTTTAGCCTTGCAATTTTTTCAAATATTCAGACTTTAAAAAAAGCCCAGCAACTTTTAAACACTCAACTAACCAGTTAGCATCTGCACAGTGAACCAAGTCTATACTCCTTTACGTTCAGGCACTCCTCTGGGAAGGCAGAACTCTTTCCAGTTAACTGGAACTTGCTGGAGCCGGGAAGGCCTCTCGCCTGGTGACATTCTCACAATGGAGCAGATTTCTTGTCTGTCACACAGAGGCTGAAAAGATTAATGACATTTCATTTACACAACTATTCCCACTGAAAAAATGTTCTTTTAGCTTTCTTCTAGGGAAATTAGAGATTACATGCAGAATTCAAGGCATGTCACTAGAAAACATTTAAGACTACTTGTGTACATTCAACATGCTATTGGAAAGGGTGATAGAAAGCTTCAAAGCTTTAAACATTCTTTAGCAGTTTTGATACTGTAAGGATTAAATATACACTACAGTAGAAATTAGCACGACAAAACTGGATTTAAGAAGTGCAATAGAATCAGAACCTTTAAAATATTCTTTTCTTCTGGACTTTGAGGAATAATTTATTTTTCTGAGCTCAGAGATGCAGGAACTATTTCTTCTGAATTTACAAATGGACCTGAGGTATTCAGGAACAGGTCTTCCCCAGGTAAGGCTTTCTGCACACCGGCAACAAGCTAAGCTACAGCTCCGTCAAAACACAAACTATAACTGTCCAGTTAAATAACAAACAACAATACAGATTGGCTAATGCTTGTTGGCTTGTGCAAAAGATATTCTATTGCTTAAATAAAATTTAGGAATTCAACAAGACCCTGATGTTCTCTATTTATTAATCTAGTATGCACTAGCTCAAGTGTGAAGAGACAAGTGGCAGTACTGTGCTACTTATACTGACAAAAAATTCAAACTGGCATTTAAATATCAATTTTGAATCAAAGAGTTTGTGCAAGTAAGGATACTATTGCTGGTTTTACATTACATTTGTAAAAATACAAAACAAATTCCTAGATTGGGTTGTTTGGGTTTTTTTAATTGCCCAGAATTTATTTCCCAGCTGTGCAATTTGCAGTGTAACATATATATAGGTACAAATTGAATGTGCTACAAGGAATATTTTTTTTGGTTTTAATCATTAAAAAAAAAAAAAAAAGAAAAAG
>VZTT01053482.1:73343-83786 GCA_013400855.1 Buphagus erythrorhynchus
TGAGCATTACTAGGATTTTTTAGGACTTTATTTTCCTCCATGATTAACATGGTGGAAATCATTTGCTAAAGAAAAAACAAAGAAGAACTCAGTATTAATTTCAAAGTCTTTGTTGTTTATTATTACTCTAACAGTATTCTCCCAGTACACAATGCTTTAAGAACTCCATTTAGAATTACTACTAGTTCTTCAGATTTAAGTACTGAATTCCTTTCATTCAGGGTTTTTTTTTGGTCTTATGCTCTCCAAAATTAAGACAAACAATTAGTTTACCACAGCACAGACATTTCAGATGTGGCACTTCCTGCCACTTCTCCTATTTAATTGTAACTTCGGTCAGGATTCACAACTCCCACTTCCATTCCATGCCGGTGTTAATCAGTGGGGCACAATGGGAATACTCACCACCACAGCATCTGTTGGTTTCGCTGGCAGAACTTCTGCTGTCAATCCCTCTGATCTGGCTGACGTGTTTTCTGGGGCATCAAGCTGCCTAAACGATGATGAACCTCCTTCTAAGGGATTAAAACTGCTTTCTTTTTTCTTCAACCTTTTGGCTTTAGCTGTTTGATTATCATGCTAAATAGTGAAACGATAACATTTTTGTGTTACGAAGTGAATCTCTATAGCCGAAGTGAATCTCTATAGCCGGGTAAGTACTCAAAAGAGTCCCCCTGTCATAGTCAAGCTCTACACAACCCACTAACACAGCCAGTCTGAAACAGTGACCTTGGGGACATCCATGATTATTGCTCTATCGAGAGGGAGAGGCAAGCTACATCTTCACTCTGCCCTGGCTGCAAACACCACTTTACAAGTGTAGCAGGAACTACTATTCCTCTAGGTGGAGTTCTCCACCCATACAAGGAGCAAATCATTTGTGATACAACCTTGCTGATTTCTTTAGGATCTTTCACCTTGCTTTCCGGTCCTAATGGTGAAGAACAGCACATACAACTTTTTAGGTCTGGCGTTCTCTCTCTTGCAGCTGTTATTTTACAGAGTTTTTTCCCTGCGACAGATTTCCAACACATTAATTAACTTTGAGACAAAGAAAACAGCTACTCTCCACCCCATGTCCTACCGGATGGTTTTCAAAGAGGAATAATTCCAAAGCCACCCATGTAAACACAGTTCTTCCCTCCAATATAATCCTAGTCACCTTTTCCCCACCATCAGGACTGCTTTACTCCTCTCCCATTCCGTAAACAAGGCTGCTTATTAATCTTATGTTCATCTGGCTATTTACAGCTGGGTAAATACTGTGGGACTAGAGACCTGTATAATCACAGCAGTCTCTACCAGTGGCAACTTCTGCTGCCATTACACTCTAAATCAAGAAGGGGGAAATTATGTGGTACCTGGGCCACAGACAGAATCTGTATCGGTCACAGATCCAAACTGTAGTTACATCAGGGACTCTTATGTACTTGTGAAGCTGATATGAAATAAACTCAAGTTAAGAGCATGACACAAACAGTGTTCCTGAGTAAGGTAAATAAGAAATGTCAATTTTAATTGAGCATCATGGGTGATTAAATGGAAAATGCAGGGTCTGAGACTTTAGTTGGGTGGTTGTTTTTGTTTTCTTCTCCTTAGAGTGAAGTCCTATTTGCTGGGACGATTTTTCAATTTACACTTTCCCTTCTAGACACAACTGAGTTTAGTCTGTACTGGAGACTAATGACACAGTAGAAGCCTGATTTAGATACTGTGCAATCATTTAAGTTTGGTAGTTCTCACAGCTAGTACAACTGCTTCATATTTTACCTGCCAGCGTAGTTGAAATGCTTAATGCTGAAGAACTGTAATAGCAATTTGATGATCTCTTTCTAGAAGAGAAGAAAAATAAAATAACAACTGTTCTGAATGAATGTTAACATTAAAAAAAAAACTATTAATAAGAAAATTCTAGGAAAATATAGGTTGAGTGAAAGGGAAAAATCTTATTTTAAAAAATATTGTTACAGAGTTGCTTAATCACCCTTTACAGTTATTTGATAGTTTATCAAGTCACACATCTTATCCTGAGGATTGTTGCGATTTACAACCCACAGAAGACTCACTAAATACTTAGCACTTCAGCATTCTAGGGCAGAGCACATTTAAGGAGGATGCAGGGGAAATTAGGTTCACAAGAAAATTCAGAATCAATTGTGTAGAGATCTGTAGCACTAAGATTGATATGTTATGAATGAAAATATCTGCATATAAGACTGGAAGAAGCACAAGGGTTAAAAGAAATTATGCCGTTTCTAGAAAAACACTCATGTTCCTCGGGTTTTTATGTCAGGACCTGAAGGCAGCTCTGTGACAATGCCAAGTATAGAAGACCCTTCTCTGATAAAACCTCATCACAGAGAAAACCCAACACCCAACAACAGGAGGGTGTCAACAGGGTGCCAGCACAGCACACACACACACCATTCTACTTCCTGGCAGATGCATTCCAAGTAAGGAAACACTATTAACAGGCAGTAACCTGACCCAAGATTATATTATGAAGTCAGCAGGATTCCAAAGCAAAGGAGATCCCCATGGAAGCTGATGATTCCTAAAGAACATAAAAGACCTGCCCAAAAACTGATTTTTCTCTGGGCTAGCACAGAATGTCAGGCTTAATGAAGACCTGACAACAGGTACCCTTCACACTCTACTGCACAGACAAGCCTGGCCAGACCACCTGAGTCACCTGCTGTGACTGAATGAAACCAGACAGAATTAGTGTTTTTCCATAAAAGCAACTTACTTAGGGATTTTGTAAATAAATGTCATCTTCTTCCATAAAATCCTTAATTGAGTTCTCTTACATTGACTTCCCTACAGCTGCAAGGCCAAACTAGAAGTCTATAAGGCAAACTCTTTCCTGACCAATTTCAAATTCCACCAATGTCAAAGTCAGTGAGGTAGCTGAAACTCCACAGAAGTGCTTGGAGGAGCAGAGGCTTATTTGTACTGGCCTTTCTTTTAAGTATCTCTCAAAAGAGAAAGTCTGAACATTTAAGTGCATCAAAGAGTCTTCTGTATCAATTACCTTCTAATGCATTGGTCTGGAAAATCCTCTGGTACAGGTTCTAAAAAAAAAAAAAAACCCAAAACATGAAAGCTAAACTTTAAATGAAAAAGCTATGCCAGCTTAGACCAGACAACTTTCTAGTGCAAACTAACTTATAAAGCACAATATTAGAAGCAAACACAGACCACTAGCAGGGAGCTGCTCTCCATTATGCAGACAGACTTTACACGAAATAATCATTACATATTTTATACAGGTTCCTCGCATCTGAGTGAAATTTGTTTATGTTTATATCCTGAAGTATTGTAAAAAAGAATTACCTAATATTGCTGAAAGATTTGAGATCTGTGGTATCTTATCTATGGTCACTGCTTTGCTGGAGTCCAAGAGAGTAGAGTTCTTGTACTTGCCAAGGTCCATAGAGTAAAAATTGCATCTTTCTGGACATAAAAAATGTAAGTGCAGATTTAGTATGCAGAAATTAATTGAGTTATTAAATTTGTGACCAAACTGAAAGCAATCACATTTGCAGGACAGGAACTAAAAAGCAAAATTAAAGCACTGTATTGGCTCAAACAGCTGCAGAAAAGTTTGGAAGGAATTTAACTGAACACACATTTGTGGGTCATTCCCAAAAAACAGTTTGTGTCAACGAATACTTTAAGCGAATACTTAAAGCGAATACTTTAAGTTTAAACTAGGATTCAAATTATACAAGGACCTGATTCATACCAGATTAGAGGACAGATACACAGATTCCATGTTAAGCACGGGTTTATAGCAAAGATATGACCCAGTGTGTCACACCAAGGGAGGCCGATAGTCTTTCTATTGTAGACAGTCTTCACATGTTTTCTACATCAAATAAAACTGAAAAAAGTCACCCAGAAGTTCTCACCCAAATCATCATCTCTGAATGTTTCAGGGGATGAGTAAGTCTTCAGGCTGTCCTTAGCAGTGTTATAATCTGCAGCTGAATCTTCATCTAAACACTCTATGAGAAAGGTAGAAACACCTGTGGGAAAAGTAATTTCTGTACCTAGAGAAAGAGACAAAAAAGGTGGCTAAAAAAAAAAAATCTATCATCTTGTACAAACCATCAAGATTTCCTTATCTGAGTTTCATTCCTGTAATGAGCTAAATATTGTCATGTCAGTATCTTATAACGAGTCATAATACAGTTAAAGAAGCAAACAAAGGGCATCCTTTGTTTACTTCCATACACTACCATAAGCCAAGAGAAGATACCATTTTTGCCCAAGGCACACAAGACATACCTGAAGAACTTAGCCTCTAGTAAGGCAATTCTTAAATAGGTCACATGCTTTTAGAAATGCAGGTTTGAGTAAACGGAAGAACTCATGTCCACAACTAGTTCTGTCAAAGACAAAATCAAGATCATGTGGTATCCAACAGGCTGTCTCAGGTGCTGTGGGTCTGTCTGTGCTGCCTACAACCACTTCATGCGAGCCCAGCCACAGGCTGCAGTAAGAGGCAGAAGTCCAGCCAGTGGTATCAAAACCTTCACTTTCTAATATCACAGTCAGAACAAGTATAACATCAGCATAGTACAAGACCAGTACTTTTACAGAAATAAAATTATATAATGAATTTTACATTTAGTTTAATATCAATATAAAATATATTTAATAATATAATGTATTGCCATTAGACTCACTTGATGTCACTTCAGCATTTTTCAAACCTTCTTTACTTTCAAAGTTGATTATTTTGGATTCCTAGAATTAAAAGACCAATACAAACAACCTGAGAAAACTGAATGTAGACAAAGAAAGGCATTTAAATATCATCCGACATTAGGAGATGCTGAGAAAATTCACTGTCTAGTACTTCACCATTTAAGCCAGCTATTCACAGTGTAATTTGTATCAGGATTTTTCATGCACATTAACAAATCTGCAATCTTACAGCTCTAAAATTCATGACAAATATCCCATCATTTGATCCTGAAATCTTTGCTGGATGAGAATGAACTTATGCACAACAGAGGTGAAGTAATGAACTACACTGTCTTTTGATTTTATTTTTTTTCAGACACCCAGTCCTCAGAATCCTACACTATTTCTGTAAATACAAATATCTATGATGTGTAGGCAGTAGATTCTACACAACTAGGAATTTTGTAGAAAATGCAAATAATTGATAGACTCTAAAGAGCTAACATTTTAAAGAAAAACAGTTTTATACCAGGACCACCTGTGCCCTTTGCTGCAGCAAATTTCAGTTCAAACACACCTGGTTCACTATTCTCTTGCATTCCAGTATTAACTGTCCTGTAACACTTCTGCACTATCATCTCCTATCACTTTTTACCAGTTTTAATAACACAAGAAAGAGCATCAGTGACCTGTCAAAGGTCTGTGCCTGACCTAGAAGTGAGCAATTCTCTGGAATCACAATCAACTGAGATCTCTTCCACACGACACAATTCCTACAGCCTTGCCTCGTCCAGGATAATTAGTACTGATGTTTTCTCATGCTATTAGTAGCTCCAACAGCTTTTATCCCGGCCAAAGACACAGAAAACGTAATCCAAAATACAGGACCAGGTTCAGCCTGAAAAGTATCTGGGCACACACAGACATAACTCATAGAGAATTTTAGCTGTATAGGAAAATAATTTAATGTGTGACATTTCTCTGATTTATGCTCCATCACTAGTAGATAAAAAGCGAGACAACATTCTCACCTTCAGTGGTACACAGCTTTTCTCTTGTTCCTCTTCTTTTATCTTGAAGTCTGTTGTTTCTCTGACAGTTGCTTGATTGCTGCAGTTGAAGAACAGAACCAAGTTCAATCACAGAGCTACACTGTTTTAGACAAAAGCAACAACTCCAAAATGTCATTATGGGGTGTCAATAAATAATATGACAAACATCAGTGCACTGATAATTCAGACTGCATTGCTCCAAGAGCCATCTTACAAGGCAAAACAATATAATTTACTAGCAAGTCTTAACAATGGTGTGTTTGAATGAGTTCTGGCTGACCTTTGGTTGCATGAAGAGCTCTCTTCAGTATATTCAACATTTTCTTTAATCATAGGTAGGTTTTTTCCACTGAACTTTTTATTCAGGCCTAGAGAATAAATATTTAGTTCAGTAATGATAACTTCAACATAGAATTTAGATTATTATTTCAAACAGGGAACCTTTAGCTTCTACAGTTTTTGACCCTATTATCACAAACAATGTAAAATCTGAATTTGCTTTTTTCAGCAGAACATCAAGACAAAATGAAAAGCAGACTTAAAAAATACTTCTCTTGTTTTAGAAACCTCTTGATCAAAAGGAAAAAAAACCACCACCTTGGAAGCAATCTTTACCTTGATTCAAAGTAGTTTGAGTACAAATCAGTTTTAAATGGAGTTTATTAGGAGTATCAAGGATTTCTACACAAACTAGTCCTCACTGTATATAATCCCAAATGGCATTATCAACACAATTAATCAGTAACCAGCAAATTTCAGAAACATATTCTCTTATCCTAAACCAATTTTATAAGTCATTTAGCTTTGTGCTTTGCTTTTATTATCCAAGACCTAGAAATTGTCAAACTTTCTAGAATTACACTTTTATGACCACAAAGGAACGTCCATCCCCACGCTAAAACCTGCGTCTGAGTCACTGCATTTCCCCAGGGTGACACAGAGCCCTTCAGCTGAAGCTTCTTGGGAATTCAGGAGAGGATGATATATGGACAGGACTCATCTTTTTCCTTCTCTTTTTCAAGCATATGGAAGACCTCCAGGCAGCTGGTTGCACCCAGTCCTGTGCACAGGACCACTAAACACATGCAAGAGCAGGAGCCAGCAGAGCAAGACCAAGGCAGTAACAAATGTTTGCTGTATCCTCTTATAGCAAAGCTTTACTTTTAAATTATCAAGATCAGCCCAAGATCAAGACATCCCACACCGGTCTTCTCCATACTCTGTAAGCCTTCACTTGATTCCCATCCCTTCCCTTGAACTGCATTTTTTTTCCTTCACAGGTCTCAAATTCTTAACTTGGTATCTGTTGCCCTGTGTTCAACAAACAAGGCAGCTCCTTTTGAATAACGACTTCAAGCAATTCTTAAAATATTCTCTGAAAGGTAAGCAAAGCTTTTGTCTTGCCATTTCTCAGTGCTCCCTTCCAATTCGATTAAATGAAGGGGAGGCAGTTTACAGAAGGAAAAAATCCTTCCTATTGCTAACTAGCAGCTAAAATAGAAGGAACACTCCTGTTTCTAGAACAGCAGTCTGCTTTCTCCAAGCGGTGAGGGACATGGATAACAAGAAACCACTTTCTAACTTCACACAGGACCCGCTGCGTTGGGCACATGATTGAGGAACAAACCTTTGCGGGGGACACCGAGGACGCTATTGGTAAAAATCTTGGCCGGATTTCCCTGTCCCAGCATCTTTACCCACGAGAACACACAGGACAAAGCACAGCGCAGGGTCCTCTTTCCGCCACCCTTTCCCGCCGGTACCGGCCCAGCCTCCTGCACCCCAAACCCCGCTGCCGCCCGGGAGAGGCGCTTACAGGCAGGCTCGGTCCCGCGAGGCCCCGCGCTCCCGAACAGACGCCGCCGGCACATCTGAGAGACACCGGCCCGGCTGCTCAGGAGAGCAGCCGCCCGCGGCAGAGGGGACGCGCGGCGCTTCTTCCGCGGTGCCTTCCCGCTGCAGGGGGAGCGAAGCCCACGGTCCCGCTCCATGGTAACCCGACCCGCCGCAGCCACCTCCGCCCGCGGCCCCTCAGGCGGCACCGTCCCCGCACCGCCAGCCCGCATGCGCGGGGCGGCCGCACGCGCCCCGTTGTGAGAGACCGGCCTCCATGAGGGACCTCCTGTGGGCAGGGACGCTTTCACCGAATCCGGCGGTTTCGTGCCTCGTCTGACCCGGCGTGGAGCCCTCCCACGGCAACATGTGCTAGAGCCTCACCGCCCTCACAGGGCGTGTATGAAAATGGAGTAAATAAATCGTGTGTGTGATAATCCCTGTACTGAGCCGACCCCGTGTTTTAGCTTCAGTTTGTAGAGGAGGAATCTCGTTGCTTCGTTACCTGAGAAAATGGAGCGCATAGAATCACAGAATGATTTCGGTTGAAGGGACCCAAATATAATCCTGTTCCACCCCCCTGCCATGGGTAGGGACGTCTTCTGCTACACCAGGTTGTTCCAAGCCCGATCCAGCCTGGCTTTGAGCACTTAGAGGCGTTTCTGGATTTCCAAGTGAAGGGAGATAAAAGTGCGCACAAAAACCGGAATAGAGCCTGAATGCTTTGAAACTTTATTGGTTTAGACACAGTCTGAAAAAATACTATGCATTCCCAATTATCAATTCATATTAAACAAGCATATACATTTGGTTATATTATTATTCATCTAAAATTTAAAAATGAAACCATTACAGAAAGACTGCTGCATCTTCAGAGAACTTTGCAACAATTTGTTTTCATAGGAGATTGCTAAAATCAATCTTATGTCCCAATATGTATTTCGTCATCTTTTTTTTTTACATAATTTCTTATTTTTACAACACGTTTGGTTTAGGCAGACAGTCCGAATTACTTCATACCGATGGTGAGGACAAAATGCTGGAGGAACAATGGATTTTATAAAAGAGCTTTTATTTCATGTGAGTCCACAAGAAAATCTTATGAGCAGTTTTGAGAAAGCTGAGAATTTAGTTCTTTACAAAAGTTTCCATAGATGGCTCTTTGATATACATGCTAACATACCAAAACTGAAAAAATGTTAGTAACAGTTCAGATTTTTTTTTTTTTACCCAAATGAATATGTTAAATTTTACCCCCCTTCACTTTCAGTTGAAAATACAATAGGCAACACTTACCAAATGCCTCATTTGTTGGCTGCTTTTACTTTGCTAAAATACATAACAAAATGCTGTAATGAAGGGCTTAAAGGAACTCCAGATGCCTCAGAAAACATTTTTCTTTGGAAGAATTCAAGGGATCTGAAGCTTCTGAGCTACAGGCATCCAGATTTCTTCTATGAAAAGCTTCATTGTTTCACAGGCAAAAAGGTAGTATAGAAACCATGAAATGTGCAAAATACTGAAGAACATCAATTCCAAGAAGAAACAATGATTTAATTCTGAATTTTTTTCCTCTAGAGAAAACCAAAGTGAACTAAAGATACAAGAAGTATGTCAATAGAATTGCTTCTAAATAAAATGCTTTTTCAATTTTTTTCTAAGGCATCAAGAGGTCTTTAAGTAACCTATTACCATGCAAAAATAGTATATTCTTTCCCATTTTACATTCATCTTGCAGCATTTATTTACATATACATGAGCTGTTTGTGCTTTTAACACATGTAAAACTAAAAAAAATTTCTAAGTTAATTTTTTCACTCCGGAAGTTAAGGTTAGATTGTTTTGTTACACATGAGAATTTTATACTCATGGCAAAAATGAGGCTGGACCTTACTACTGCTGACTAACAGTGAGGGCAGATTGCAAAATGGTACTTTATCAATAAAAACTGACTGTCTCTGTCTCACCTTGTGTGCATTAAGCACTTTAACCTGCAAACGTGCCTTTCAGGATAGAATTATGCCATGTATTTCCTGCCCACATGGGACTAAAGACTGGTCTGGTTTCTGCTCACACTTTGTGCATTTTAGCAGAACAGATTTTTCTCTGTGTAATATACCAAGCAAAGAACATCCAAAATATATAACTAACCAAGAGTCTCTTCCTGAAAAAACTTATTTTATTGTGTTTTTTAATGTATAAGACAGTAACACAGTCTTCCAGTGATTCCACAGGCATAGCACCAGGCCCAGGAAAAACCTCCCGTGTTTAACATGTCCAAGAATGCAGTACTGCAACTGTAAAACTGACTGCAGAAACAGTTGCCACTCTTTAAGACGAATAATAGAAACTAATTTTGTAATTAGCTATCTTAAGGTTTAAAACAAACAAACAAACCACCCAACAACAACAACAACAACAACAAAAAAAGAACCCCCACAGAACAACTGAACAACTGGTTATTGGACAGTCCTGGGGATTTTTCCTTGGTGGTCACAAGAAGTGTTTCAGTTTAAGAAACACTTAAACAATACAGTTTAAGTATATTAAATACTTAATACAAAATTAAGTATTTAAGATACTTAAAGATATTTAAGTATATTAAAATACAAAATAAATATTCCTGGAATTTGAAGAGAAGCAGGATTGAGCCTAGCTCATGCCTTATCTATGTCTCTTTTTCAGGTGTTAATCTCTTACAACATTGTTATTATTATGGCGAGTGACCTGCAGAGGAAAATCTGATTATACAAGTATAAAAGAGAGCTTTTAGTTTATTTATATAATTTTTCACAAGTTCTGCAGGCATTCACACTTTTGGTGTGACAAAAACCAATTCAGATTTTGCATCATCCAAGTGTGG
>VZTT01053482.1:83847-121529 GCA_013400855.1 Buphagus erythrorhynchus
TCTAATTTGTTAATTAGCTATCTTAAGGTTTAAAACAAACAAACAAACCACCCAACAACAACAACAACAACAACAAAAAAAGAACCCCCACAGAACAACTGAACAACTGGTTATTGGACAGTCCTGGGGATTTTTCCTTGGTGGTCACAAGAAGTGTTTCAGTTTAAGAAACACTTAAACAATACAGTTTAAGTATATTAAATACTTAATACAAAATTAAGTATTTAATATACTTAAATATATTTAAGTATATTAAAATACAAAATAAATATTCCTGGAATTTGAAGAGAAGCAGGATTGAGCCTAGCTCATGCCTTATCTATGTCTCTTTTTCAGGTGTTAATCTCTTACAACATTGATATTATTATGGCGAGTGACCTGCAGAGGAAAATCTGATTATACAAGTATAAAAGAGAGCTTTTAGTTNATAAAAGAGAGCTTTTAGTTTATTTATATAATTTTTCACAAGTTCTGAAGGCATTCACACTTTTGGTGTGACAAAAACCAATTCAGATTTTGCATCATCCAAGTGTGGCCAAGTCTGCATCTTTTCTTTCTTATTCTTTTGGTGTTCATATATTTGGCTCTAGTGTATCTGACATTTTGCATCAAATACCAAAAGAAGAATATAGATATATTATTCAGCATCATATATTTAAAAATAACAGCCATCTAAGCTGTAAATAAACTCATATTGGGATCTTTTATACTTATACAGAGTTTAGTTGTCTCAAAAAGCCTGAAATCATCTTAGGAGAAAGTAAATTAAATTCAAATGGCAAAAAAATCAGTGAAAAATAGCTTTTCTCTACTTACTTAGATGACTAGGGTTTGGGGATTTTTATTTTAAAACTATTGCATTAAAACAGACAGGAAATTGTACTGAATTTAATTCTCCATTGCTCTGAAGGTTGTGTATGTAATGACTGTCTTTTGGCTGATGCAAAAAGGATATGAACTATAGTCCACTGAGATAAAAATCCTTTATGACTTGATCTAAAAGAGCCAGATTTTTTGCAATAATCCCTATCCTCAGTTGACATGGCACACGCAAATTCCCCAGGGATGCTATTGCTGCACACATTGGTGAAAAATGATGACCCAGATATTTCTTTACTTACTTAGGACCGATATGAGTCATTGCACTGAAATCAAATGAAGAATCAGGTGCATAAAGAGATTCAGACAAACACACATTTGATAAATCAAACTGCCACGTTTTTTGAGTCATTATGTTACTGATACAGTTTCCTATGTATCATTTTATTCTGAAATCACTGCAATAAATCAGTCTTCATATACCACTAACTTATTAATTCAAATTATATCATTTGGAAGCATGCAACAGAACTTCAGAGAGAAAATAAGATACTGTTTGGATTAAAAGTTTAAACTTTTAGCTTCAAAAGTTTACAATGGATTTCCAGCATAAGAAAGAAAATAAGTGTGCTTCCACTGTCCTAGCAAAGATCTAACAGGCATAGCTCCATGCTAGTATGCACTGGTGGAGTAAACATCAGCTAGTAAAATACACAGATATTTAGGATCCTGTTTAGCAGAAAGAAGCCATCGACAGTCCAAGTATTCAAGCAACTTAACATGACAGTTTTGCTCTTTGCCTTGTACCGTGCTTTGTACCAAGAGAGAACTCTAGAGTCTGTTCCTGCTCCTTGTGAGACTTATCCCCTTTCTGATGACCACAGAAATCTGTTTTATCCAGACAAGTTGCTGTTATTCCAGAGAGGCCATTGGAAGTGATGCCAATGGGACTTGATGCTTCCAGATGTCTGACAATAAAGACATTCCCATAACAGGCCTTTCTGCCACCATGTCCACTGTTCTGCTGTACAGTGACATCTTGCACAGTGATGGCTAACATAGCCTTTAGCCCATCCCCATGAGTCTTTTGGGGCAGTATTCCTTCCTCTTCCATGGCCAGACAAAGGATGCCCTCCACTGCTGCACCTCAGGCTGCCCTTTTCTCAAACCCTTTCATTTTGCTAAGCCCCATCCAGAATCACAGCTTATTCTTTGTGCTCCATTTCTTTAGCGCTGATTCTGAACAGGAGTTAGTCCAGCTGGACTACGCAGTATTAGCAACATGTGAAGTAGTAAATTAGGGATTGGGAACATATGGATTATCGTGAACTCCCACCTAAAGCCACCACAGAGCCAGTGATGCTTTTGCAACCTTCTCAGTTTGAGCAGTTCAGATGTCCGTGAGTGCACTGGACTGAAGGAGCCCTAATGCAGAATCTGCATACCATGGATAAACAGTGTTTGGTGAAAAGGAAATAGAGGGAATTCTGTGCTATTGCTTCCTACCCTGTTCCTTTAATTTCAAGGTAACATTAATCCATTAGATGTAATACACTAATAGGTCTATTAAGTACAAATAGTGGGAAATTCCTTCCTATTTCTGTTCTGGTTGTTAAGTCATCGATGATTAAATCAAATCAATGTCATTTATGTCCTGAAAAATATAAAAAGTATCTGTTACTATATAAACCAATATCCAGCTTGAAATTCCAAATCAGAGAAAATTGACTTTTACTTTCACCATCAGTCACTGATTATTTGAGGTAGACAACAATATTGAATTGTTTATTATTTTAGTTTCTAATATATTAGGTTATATACAATCAAATATCAACAGACATACCTGAAATTTTCCCTATTTTAATTAGAAATGTTTGTGGTTATTTATAAGACATGCTTCCATAATTTACTTGGTCATAGATTGAAATTTCTGCATATTTTGTGGCAATTTAGCATAACTTTTAGTAGTGCCTTACTGTGTACCTAGAGTAAAACAGAAATTGTATCACACCTGATGGAAAAAAAAAAGGGAAAATATGGTTAGTGATGAAATCCTAGAAAAATGAAAGGCTCAACTGTAAGGTTCAGATGCTTATCCATTTCAGCAGTGTCATTCTGGCTCTATACTTTTTGAGTGTTATTCTAATATTGCTATGAAGTCCATTACTCAGAAGATTCTTCCAGTGATTTCAGATGGAGATGCTTGAATATAGCTCTTCTATTTGTTTTTTGAAGTAATCTCTGAGTTCTGGTCTCTTAGCCTTTAATGTTGGTGTCAACAAACCATTTTGCACTGAGAACATGTCAGAGTGAATATAAATGGCCTTGACCTAAAATAAAAGAGGAATATATTTATAGCAAAGGTTACAGGCATCACATTTAATAAACATTAACTTTTTTGCTGTGCTTCCCTTCGGTGGTGCCTCAAGTCCAGGGCACTTTTCCGCTGAGTCCCCAGGATTTCCCTCCCCTGCCCACAGAAGGGAGCTCTCCAAGAGAATAAGCATGTAAACTTCTTTTCCGTATGAAAGTGAGGCCAGAGCACAGCGAGGCAGTGCACAAGGAACAGTGTGATACCATCACTGCAGTTTCACACAGCTGAAAGGCAGTGGGGGAGAGGGCAAGGGCAGGGAGTTGTGCTAGGAAACCTCAACTTAACCCCACTGCAAAAGTAAACAGCACTGATTCAATCTTGCAAAATTATCATGAAGCTTTGCAGGCACAAAGCATATACATGATGATTATCTTTAATTAATTAAAGTGATGCAAATCTTTTAGCCTGTGCAAATGGCATTTCACAAGGCTGCTCTTGTTTGAGGCAGTGGCTCTGAGCATAGTGGGGAGCCTGGCAGCACAGATGGGAGTGAGCTTTTCCTGCCCATGCTGTGTGGGAGAAAGCAGAAAAATGCTGCGTGACTGGCCAGAGTACACCAATTTAAGATAAAATTCCCCAGCCATTTGCTGCTTTTGCTGCCGTATAGGCTGCAAATCCATTTTCTATTCCTTATATATGTGATTCATCTTTCCCTGCAAGCATCGTGGTCCAGGTCCTGCCCCCATGCAATCCTTCATAAATCAGTGTTCACGCTAATAATGCTCCCCTGTTTGCTGCACTAGCTTTCAGATCCTGGAAGCTGATGGTTATAGAAGCTACACTTGTGATTCCCAAGACAGAGCTCGAAGCTGCAGACAAGAATGGGGATGATAAAGTGTATCCCCATAAACAGGTGATCCCATCCCACATGAACATTAGCCACAGTATCTGTGGCTAATTATTTTTGATTCTATTCTATTATTATTTTATACCAATTTTTAGAAAGATGGCAAGGCTTTCCTCACTACTTCATACTTTATTAATTGAAAACTGCTGGTGGAATCGATTACTTGAGGATATTTCATACTGTGAAGGCCATGGCAAAGGCAAACAAGACTTATTAGCACAGACAATTATGTGCATTAAAAACAATGCTTTAAACCAAATTATTTTTAAATAAAGGTCTTTTTGCTATCATTTCATTTGCATAGGTAACTGAGAAATTAAGAATAACAGGGCTATGTTTAATGATGCTTCTCCTCCACTCCAATATGGTGAATTACTCATTAGAATTATCAGCCAGAAACAGTCTAAACAAAAGCAAAAAGGCCCTTGCAAATTTTATGTAATGATTAAGATGTTCATTTTTTAAACAGAAATAAGCATTTGACATTTTAAAATGGGGTAGATAATTTTTCTATGTTTTTAATGCTATGTAATCCATGGTTGATTTCAGATCTCCCCTTCTGAAGTGTTCGTAGTTCTGTTGCAGAAATATTTACACAAGCAGGGGAGAACTAGTGCCCAGACTGACAATAAAGAAAACAGCAACATTTCGATGTCAAGTATAAGAGTAGTAATTAGTGACCCAATTTCTAACAGAGCTTTCAGTGGCAGAAAAGTCAAGACCTCCTACGGATGTTTATCTTGACTTCTGGTTGTCAGTCTGGAGATTATCCATGTCCCCACTTTAGATTTTGACCTCTGCATCCAAAACTTTCACTAAATTTAATTCAAATTTCAAACATGGGTGGGAAGCAGAATCACAGCAAATACATTTTTCCAAAGGAATAAATACAACTTGCCAGCAATAAATCTCTTTCCAAAAACATCATGTACAGCTGCAAAAAAGATCTGTAGTAACATCATAAATGCTGACAAATCCCTCTTCTATACAGACAAATTGCCTGTCTGACCACACTGAATGATGTTTCATTTTACCTGCTCAAAGGAGTGAAGCCCACTCTCCTTCCCTAACCGTACCATGTCTTCCATTATTGCTTGCTGCAGTTCCTGCGTTAAAACACAGAAATTCCCCATGAGCTACCATAATCAACCTTACATGCAATTAATTCTCACTGTTCACTAAAAAAAGTGTTTCTGAGTAAAGTTCAAGTGCCTAACAATTTATATATAATTAGCAAAATTCTATTGTAGTGTATAAACATTACACTTAAGTGTGGTGATGTTAAGTGTCTCCTTGGTATGAAAGTTAAGGTTCTATTATCAAACCAGCTATGTGACATAGCTGTTAAATTTACAGTCATTCAGCCATCTGCCAGACTTCAATGAAGAATCATTGCCCACAGACACTAGTGGGATGGTTCAGTGACATCAGTATTCACTGATGTGATCCAATGCAGTTCCCCAGTATTAGAGAGTATGTGTTTAAGACTGGGGTCCTTTTTGTAGAATCATAGAATGTCCTGAGCTGGAAAGGACCCACAAGGATCATGAAATCCAGGCCTGCACAGAACAACCCCAAGAGTAATATCATGTGCCTGAGAGTGCTGTCCAAATGCTCCTTGAGCTCTGTCAGACTTAATGGTGTGACCAGTCCCCTTGGGAGCCTGTTCCAGTACCCAGCCACCCTCTCTGGGAAAAACCTTTTCCTAATATCCAACCTAAACCTCCTCTGACACAACTTCAGGCCCATCCCTCTGATCCTGCTGCTGGTCACCACAGAGAAGACCAGTAATAAGTCTTATTTAGTTGTCTTATTTAAGAAATCTTAGCAAACACAACCTCTCCTCCTGCTGTACTGTTGTTCCCTGCAAGATGGCCTCTTGGCCCTCCCACACCAGTGCTGGTAGAGGTTGGTACCACCAGTCAACACATATCACTGGATCTAGGTCAACCCTGCTGAATGTTCACTGAGGAAATAATTCTTGTCACTGAAATTGTCATTCCTAGACACAGTATTGTGCACACATAATGCTACAGCGCAAAAAAAAAAAAAAAAAAAAAAAAAAAAAAAAGTCTGTACTGCAGATACAAACCTTATTTTTACAGAGTTCTGCATATGTTCCTTCAAATCCTCTTTTCTTTGCCCAACCTGGCATAACTTCGGAATCAGGCACCACAATACCCACTAGGAAGGCCTGTAGGTAAAGGAGAGGGAGAGTTGCAGGGGAAAGCTAAACTCCATTCCAGGCTCTACATTGAAGTGAATACACAAGTCAGCTGGATTTCAGCATGTTTACCACTTCTTGTTTAATTATGTAAATAATTTGCTAACATATCATTATGAAGTACATTCTGATGTCTGTGCCTTTTTCTCAGATAAAAGGTTTTCTGTGACTGTGCATTTACCAGCAGTTTTAATACGCTCAGTTGGGTTTGTGCTCTTCTTGGACATTAATAACTCACATGGCCCTGCAAGTCCCAGGCAAACTCTGATGCCAAGGGAAGGCTCATGCTTGAATGCAGAGGATGAATTGCTATAGTTTCAAAAGCTGTAGGTGTGCATATAAATGTGCAAATTAACAGAATAAGATTGGTGAGAATGGGCAGGCAGTGTGGAGGGCAGCAGTGGCTTTGCCTTTGCCTGGCTTACGACAGGCATGGTGGCAAAGGACAGCATTGGAGACCCAAAGAGTGACACCAAAGCCAACTTATTAAAGACTTGATCTTTGGCCACAGCATTCTCTAAGCTGCTCAAGGTCACACCAGCAGCTCAGTTCCTGCCTGGCTGTCAGCCAGCTCCAAAGCAGGAGGGAGACAATGTGGCGTGATCCACTCACATTTTCCCTTCGTTCGTGCCCAGCTCTGTCTTCTAACTACTAAGAGTAAAGTAAGATTTTCTGAAAGCTTGGTTTATACCTGCAGGCTGTCTCCATGGACGTAGATCTGAGCAACAGGGTCACTGCGGATGTAGATATTCTCTATCTTCTCTGGTGCAATATATTCTCCCTGAGCAAGTTTAAATATATGCTTTTTCCGATCAATAATTTTAAGGGTCCCATTCTGTTAGGAGAAAGAAATGAGAATTCCCAGAGAAGTTATTTAACCACAGAAACTCAGCAAGCAGTCTGTCCTTAACAGTGCTTTCAATTGCTTTTTGTGCTTTCAAATGCTTCACCGACACATCAAGCTTATTCTGCCAAATATAAACTTAATCCTTTGTAAAGATAGACCTGCGTGGAGACCTAAATTCAGTCCTTGAAAATTTACTTGGGATAATACAACTGCCGTAAGAACTCTGTGTGTGTCCAGTACGCACAGGTAGCCATTTTCCAATGTCTCCTGTGTGAAGCCAGCCCTCCTGGTCCAGTGCTTCAGCTGTCCTCTCTTCATCTTTCAAGTAACCTTTAAACACATTGGGTCCTTTCACACAGATCTGCAAAACACCCAGGGGTGATGATGAATTATTTTCTTATTCTGCTAAAAATACAAATTAAGTAGTAACTCACAAAATTTGAAATATTTTAATGACTGTGCTCCATGAAACTAAAATAGATTGAGTTATTAAACCATCTATGGAGTTTTTTCAAGCTAATGGAAATATGAAGTAGGGTTTGCAAAACTGATTTGTTTGAAGAAGATTTGCATTCCATTTGCAGTTAAAAATAAAAAAGTTATTTCAGTAAGATTAATTTTTGTGTAGTACAGAAATCACAGCAATGCAGAAATCACAGCAATGTAGAAATCACAGCCAATTCAGCTCTTCTTTGCTAAACTAATTAACTGAGTCTTAGCAGTTCAAGGAATCAGTCTGGAAGTACTGCCACAGCTCCTTTTTCATTAATTCTTTGCTGCTTTATTGTTAAACTGCCATTTTCCTTTCCTGATTGCACTATGTAACACATCAGCAACCACGCACCCTACAAAGGTAAAATAATTCTATAAACTACTTCATACAGTGTTAACTAGTGAGAATTTGATATAAAAATGTGATTTGCTACCTCTCCTTCTCCTTTGGAAGCAAAATAATTCAGTTCTTCCACATCCTTCAATCTGATTAAGTTACAGGGCAAAGGGGCTCCTACATGACCTGGAAATCAAAGTTATCAAGTCACTTGTCATCTCTTCCATAAACAATAATTAGAATTTTATCATTAGTTAGTTGCATAGTTGTAGATACACTGGATGTTCTTGCAGGAGCTGTGTCTGTGTGCAGAACTAATTTCCTTAATTAAGGTTTTTCACTGTTAAAACTAAATAGTGACATCTCCTCTTTGGATATAAAGCTTTTTCTGAAATAGCATAGAGTGGTTTGGATTGGAAGGGACCTTAAAATTCCAACCCCCTGCCATGGGCAGGAAGACCTTCCACTAGATCAAGTTTCTCCAAGCCCCATCCAACCTGGTCTTGATGTTACACTCCATAATTTCCTACAGGAATGTGCATTTCTTTTATTTCTTCAAATGCTGGAAGAAAATAATTACCTGATGTCCAGTCACCTGGAGTTGTAAAGGTGCATCCAGCTGTGCATTCTGTTTGGCCATAGCCTTCATAAACCTGATGAAGAGACAGGTATCTCTAAAATATCGTAAAAGATTTCGCTATTACAAACTGAAATCCCAAGCATTGCTCTCTCTTGCACAGTCCTGTGAGCTGAACCTGCAGCTACAATGTGTGGATTCCCATTTGCCATGGGGACACTGTCCCTGGCTTCTACCGTGTACAAAATTCCATTTACATAACTAGGAAACACCATGGCTCTATAATGTTGAAAATAGAGAGAAGATGAGTTGAGCACTTAGCCTTTGAGTCAGGACATATGCTACACTATGAGAAGAACTTACTAGTGGGAAAAAAGGTATTTTTGTGGGACATTTTGAAAATCCAGCCTTTTTTTCCCTGACTAATTTTAGGCTCTCAAAGGAGACCTTTCAGTTGCCCTGGGCTTCTTATCACAGAGAAATAATGCAGTGGACATCTCAAGTGGGTTAGGCTGATAAGTGAAGATTAGCTCTCTCCATTTATATATAGTATAAAACTCATGTAATTAAGTTCCCAGCACTTGCACAAACACATTTGATTGCACTTTCTCAATTTGGTGCTGAGAGGTGGGTGGGATGAGCCTATGGGTTTTTTCTGGGAGATGCCCAGAGTGAAAACATCTCTTGCCTCTTACTACCATCCCAGGGCTGTTCCTACCCCACTGAGCTCTGGGTGTACCAGGACTCCATGACTGCCCCAAGCCCTGCTGTTGGATCCATCCTGGTACAGCTGTCCTGAGGGTCTAACCCATCTCCTTTCTTAAATACCATGTGTATTCTTGCTAGCAGTGGATGAACATCCTTGAACAGCCACACAAACCCACCTGGCATCCAAGGGCCGCGCGGAGGAAGCCCAGGACAGTTGGGGATGCAGGGGCAGCACCTGTCACTATCATGCGGACACATCCCCCAAGACTTGCCTGTTTGGTAGCAGAAGGAAACAAAAGAAAGCATCAGAAGCTATTGCAGATGGCAAAACCATAAGCTTGCACAAAATGCTCTCTCTACAACAGATGTGCAGGATTTCCTGCCCCTGGCAAGGAGTCAGACTTAAATGATCTTCAAGGCTCTTCAAACCCAACCATTCTGTGGCCACATGTGAGGTGGCCATGTATAGAAATATGAACTAGCTCTGAAACTTTCCTGAGGGATAAAACCCCATTCAGTGTACAGAGACAGGAGTGCCCACATCCCTGGCAGGACAAGCTGCTCAGCCTGGGCTCTTGCAACTGCTGTGCCTGGGCAGGCTACAGACCTGGCTCTGGGAACTGCTGGGAAAAACAGACTCTTCCCCCATCCATTCTTCTTTGCTTATTTACACCTCATTGGTTTTAATGAATTGCCTCCCAAGCCCTGTAAAATAATGTTGTCCCTTTTTTAAGGCAGATGATCTTCAAATATTTCTGAAGGGTATTACAGAAATTCCTGTGTCCCATTTTACTTCTTTCTACTCCCCCTTCATTTCCTTTTCTTTATTCTAAAAGTAAAAAAGAAAACCCAGCACAAAAGAAAACAACTGCTGACTGAATCTGCCCATCTTGCCAGCCCTCTAATCAATATGCAGCCTGGCTTGCTCCTGGCTGGGTGAACTCTGCTATCTTTGCACACTGAGGACAACTAATCCATAGATCCCAAGTACAGGCAGTTTCTTTAGTTAAAAATAAAGTGGCATGTCACCAGCTAAGTCATCCAATTAAAATAATGAAGTAATTAGAGCCTCCTGGAGTAGTACAGAGCCCCCAAAAAATGGTTTAAAGCCAATTTAATATCTTTTTTTACTGAGATGTGTGGCAAACAGAAGGGCATTCTGACTTCTTTCCTCATGGTTAAACCACGATTCATGTGTGCATTTTTCTTTACAACCTTATTCTTTTCCTAGGAGGAAAAGCAGGTTTGAATATGCCCAATTGAAACCCAACCCTAAATACAATCCTATTTGTTGAGATTTTGCAGAAACTTTGGAGCAACATCTCTTTGATCAGTGACTCCTCTTTTCATGACCACCTTTCTGAATTTCATCCCTAGATATCCTTCCTCCTCTGCAGGGGCACAGTTTCTGAGAGCTGCAAAAAATTTTTGGCACTATTCCATAAATTAGTGTTTTCTTGGTGCTGCTAAAGAGGGATGTGGCAAATGTCATCTTAGCCTGCCTTGTGTTTCTCCATTTCCCTCTGGAAAGTTATCCCTGAGAGAATTGAAATTTTGACATTATGCATGGTGTTGCAAAAAAATAAAAATTAATTTGGCAAAACTTCACAGAGCAACAAACTGTGCTCAGTTCCCTTTTCCTATTCCATTTTCCACTCTGTTGTTCACTCATGAATAGTGATTACCCACAGTTCATCATCAGGCAAGTGGGCTACACTGACTTTAAGAAATCATAGAATAGAATTATTAAGGCTGGAAAAGACCTCTATGATGATCATCAAGTCCCACCATCTACCCAGCATCAGTACCATATTCACCACTAAAACATAACCTCAAGTGCCACTTCCACACCCTTTTTTAACACTTTCAGGGGTAGTAACTCTATCACTGCCCTGGGCAGCCTGTTCCAATGCTTGACAAACCTACCCATGAAGAAATTTTTCCTACTGTCTGAAACTCCTTTGTCAGAAAACCAGTCACTGCTAGAAGAAACAAGAGTTCTTTGACTTCAGACTTGCTTCTTGAATCACTTACCTGTATTTTATTAAAGAAAAGTTTATCCCACAAACTGTCATTTCTAATGATGCCGTTTCGAACTTCAGCCTTTTTCCGTCCTGCCGCAAATTCCAGGATCCAGCGCTTGAGGGATGTGTCAGCCTGGCTGAAAATCTGCAGGAGCACAGGATGGCAGACAAGGTGTCACAGAGAAGAGAGAGCATGTCAACACCTGTTCTCCCCAAACACCTACCCAGCCAGGTGGATACAGTTACATTTGCAGCACAGGTAAACAAGGCTACACTGGGGTTTTTTAGTAGGGGAAAAAGGAATTATGTGTTTTGCTCCATTCCCTACTTGGGGGAAAAAGACAGGATGGTGGTGCAGGCTTTGACTAGATTGACAGGACTGCTCTTACTATATCATTTCTGTGATAGGGTTCAGCTCATGGAACCTGAGCAACAGGGAATGAGCAATATGAACAGGTATCATGGTGGCTGATGTGGTGATGGGGGCTGTGTTTACCTGAGCTTAATCAGGCACCAGCATGAACTCCACCTCAACAAATGAGAAATTCCCCAGTGCCTGTCCCCCTCATAAAGTACAGAAGCCCTGACCTTTGGGAAAAATTAAATCAGTTAGCTTGTGCTTAAGCTTGTCTTTAGAAGATAAGTCTTCTGAGGAATAAATATTCCCAGCTTGTCAAACAGATTTAACATGATGACCAGACATACCTGTCTTAAATATTTTGCAATACTTTTACCTTAGTTTTAAAGATTTCTAAATCCAAAAGCCACTGTCACATTTACACTGCCTAAATCCTCAAAGACTTTTTGAAATTTCTGATTTCCAGCTGTTGTTCCCACAAGAATGAGAGATTTGAGTTTCAAATCTGATTGAAGGGCAAAAGATCCTTGTGCTGCCAGGTTTGACTGATGTTTCTGTGATGAAAAAATCCTGTATCTCTAGAAACGTCACTGGTAAGCTTAGTGAGAACAGGGTAGGAGGCTAATACAGAGGGATTTCATATTCACACACGATAACTGTGTCTGGAGTCTGTGTAAGTCATAATACAGACTTACAGACTGAAGGAGCTGTATCCATTTCACAGGGTGAGAATGTGTCTGCAGCAAGACAGAAATAGTATAATCTGCTTGAGAAATCTCCATGACTAAGGGAATTCTTCCACATGAGTAGTAAAGAGACATAAACTCCATGGTTCCAAAAACAGTAAAATCAAAATCCAACTCACCTTGTCATACATTCTGTTCAACAGCCGTGGCACAACAGGGAAGATGGTTGGCCGCAGTGCCTTCATATCATCAGACAGGAGGCGAATATCTCCTTGGAAGAAGCCAATTCGCCCTCCGTGGCAGTATACTACAGACTGATGGGGAGAAAGAGGAACACATGTAACCCCTTTGCTTTCAATTCCCAAAGCAAAGCATTCCTCCCAAGCACAGAAGCACATTTTCTGAATTTTTACTCTCCAATATGGCAAAAATGGGACTTTGGAAATAAAATAAAGTAACAATAAATTTTGCACTGAATAGAAATATCCAGATAGTTCTGGGCATTTTTCAGTACAATTCATCTGCCAAATTCTCCACTTGTTCTGGAAGAATAAGGAATCAAACTTTTCAGAAGGGATTTCCCTTCATCCCCAGCATATGGGGATGGAGAAGTCCCAGTTATAGTCAGAGTCTGGATCAGGACTTTCCTAAAGCCCAGCCCTCCCATGGCAGCTCACAGCATGAAGACCTATCGTCAATACAGAAATGCAAAGTAAGAAACATTATAAAACTCGGAGTGGCACCTATTTTTAGATGTTAATACTTCAGTTTTACTGAATACTTTTCAGTTTTGTTTAAATACAACAATATAAACTATGTTAGCAATATAGTGCCTTATCCTGTATCCCAGAAATAGAAGCCTACTTCATAAAAGGTGCTTGACTTGTACGGAAACTACAAATCCAAAAACCTTGTACTTGAAAACAAGGCAGGATGTTTTCCTCAGATCAGAATGGAGGTGAATATGTGGGATGGGGCAGAAGGGCTGCTGGCCATGATCCAACTGGTAGCTGGTTACTGGTAACCAGTAACCCTGCCAAGAAGTTATCACAGACTGGGTCAAACTGACATTTTATCACTGAAGAATATTTGAAGACCAGCAGTTCTCCCATGGTTTTACAGTGCATGGAAGAGAAAGCGTCCTCAGCAAGCGCTTATGTTGCCAGAGCTGAGCCCAGCTTCCCTGAGTAGATGGAAAACTTCAGCTCCCTTTTGTGTGCTGTTACTAGTCTTCTCCAGATAACTAAATAAGTTGAAAATTCCTTAAGAGACATCCACGTCTTTTGTGCTGCTCCTAAAAATCTGCAACACTAACCAAATTGCTCTCACTGCTCTGTCAGGCAGTTAAAGACTGTCTCCATTAGCTGAAACCACAGGAATTTTGCACGTGTGATGTGAGTTTAATGAAAATCACACTGCTGAATCTGTGCTTTACTGCACATAAATTTAAAAAAGAAAATGTAACCAGTGTGCTCATTGGGAATTGAAAATAACTAGGAAGTTTTAGCTTTAAAGAATGTATCTGTATGATTTTAACTGTAAATACCAGGAATGAATAATGTTGGCTAAAACTAGGGATACTGATGCAGTGCTTGCTGTTCAGAATGCTTTTGAAAATGACTTTTTAGCCCTTTTGAAAAAATCTTTATATTAATAAGCCATTTCAGATGGGAGGATAAACATAGACATCCTTTGGAGGCTTTTCAGTACAGCAACATCCTGTGACACGAAAGCATTTTCATTGTTTTTAATTTCTTTTTGCCCCCCTTAAGATGAATTTTGAATAATAATATTCTTGTTTGCCTGAACAGTGCTGGCACACTGACCAACTTGCCGTGCAAGTGGAGAAAGGCTGTGCTGTAATTCTCCAAATCTTTCATGGGCTTTTACTTCCAATTTGTAATTGGAGGTTTTTAACAGGGAAAAAATACATTACTTCTGGCACAGATGTTACTAAGGAGTGGGAGGTTTATATTCAGATGCTTGTCTGACTCAGAAAGTATGCTGTCAGCCTGAAACAGGCCTCCCTGAGAAAGTATAGAGCTGCAGCCGGATCCAGATCCAATCTTAACCTACTGGATCAGTTTTAAGTTTGCAGCTTCTCAGGCTGTAAGACCTGATATGGCTGTCTCACCTGACTTGCCTAACTCACCAATTGCAGCACAAATCATTATCCTTTTTTTTCTCCCAAAGAGACATGGAGTCAGTTCTGTGGGCTGGCAAGAGCTAGTGCTTGGATCTGCCATAATTCCCAGGGGACACAGGCTCCAGTGAATGCCCACTACATGCTGCCTTGGCAGGAGGATGATGTGTCTTACACCATGATCTCAGTTTCCTCTTTTTCAGTGTCTGCCAGGTTGGAGGTTATTTTTGCAGATCATGTTATTTATGCAATAAAATGATTTTAGAAGATGTAGAAAATGGCATGAAATTATCTTGACTCACATGACACTTCATCCTAGAGTGCTTTGATAAGATGTCCCACAAATTGCTCAGGTAGCAGTAGCCATGAGATGAATGAGCAATGAGTTTAGCTCATTGCTGAAGGGCTATTTTTCAAATCCTGAGGCAGGTGTAAGCTGGAGAACTTGGAAAAACTCTCCTGGCCTCACTCTGGACTCACAGCCATGTCGCTGAAACCATGGCTCTGGTGTTATGCATATGGCACTTCTGGAGTACAAGCCTTTTTAGTGCTACAAGATATTCCTGGTTATTTAGTTTTTTTGTTTGTTTGTTTTTTGTTGGTGTGAAAAAATATTATTTCCACTGACACCATGACCTTACCTGTACCATTCTCTCAAACATGTGTGCTAAAGGCAAATAGGAAATGTGTACATCCTCACAAGTAGGAGACCACTGACTCTGGAAGAAAACACAAGGAGCCCCACAAGGCCTCGTCAGTTCAGGCAGGTTTCTTACCTGAATAACTCTTTCAAACATGTGAGCCAGAGGCAGGAAGGAGATGAGCACATCGTCCTGTCTCGGAAAGATCACTTTCTGCAGGTGAAGGGCATGGGAGACAGAAAGGAAAGAAACACTGACAGGAAGACAACAAGAAAGTCATAAAATAATAAAAAGAAAAATGGCACCAGAGGAGCAAAAAGGTAAAGATTGTCAAGAGAGGAGGGAGCGGCGGACACAGGGAAGCATTAAAGCCACAGCATCATGGAGCTCAGTTAGCAGGAGGAGTGAAGAGCATGAAGATGTACACACAGGGCAATGGAGAGGGCTCTCCTTGGCAGAAGGCAGATTGTATCCACGCAGCTCACACTGGGAATGGAGGCTCACCCTGACGGAGAATCCAATTTTTATTCACTACTTTCTACCAGGAGGTGCCAAGACCCTGGTCTGTGCTCTCAACAGACAGCAGGACAGTCTGCTGTGTGCAGACAGCAGGATCCTGCTGCAAACCTGCAGGAACCCCCAGGATCCCAGTGCTAACCTGCAGGGCCTCCTGGACACCAGCAGGGCTCTGCAGGAGCAGCACTTTCCCACTTTGCATACAGCCCTTTCAAGAATCACAGTGTTACTAGTCAAAATTAGTGGTTTTTTTTCTTCTCCTTTGGTTAATCATTGATTTGAATCAGATCGTGTTGGAAAACTCATGATTTAATCTTGGGCTTCAAAAAGCAATTACTTCTGTTAGTGTTTCTCATTATTTTAAGCTATTAAAATATGATTCCAAGAGCATTATCACTGTCCCACAGACAAGGGAAAGAGAAGGTTGGACAAATTATTTTTTTTTAAAAAGTGGCCAAATTCTTGATTTTGCCAAGTTTTTAACTCTCTCTTGAAGGCTGGAATAAACAAGAGCCTTACCTAATCCATTCCCCAAATAATCTTTCTACATGCATTTTCTAGGGTACAGCTTGCTGTAATGTTATGGATTAGAAAAACTGAAAGGTTGACTACCCAATAATTTGCATCAAGGCCAGTGGTTAGTGGAAAATGGGTATAAAAATCTATCAGCTCACAGTATTAACAGTTTATACCCATTTGCACCTCCACTGCTCAGAAGGAATCAATAGCCCATGACCTGGAGGTAGACAGAGGAGTTAATCCCTCGGGATATTTTATTGAAGTTTAAACCTGGGCTAGTCAGATTTGGGTATGGCCTCCCAACCATCACCTACCAAAGTCAAACATCATTGACCATGTGGGTGTTCTCAGCATCCCATTTTATATTATTGTGTCTCTTAGTCTGAATGAAGCCATTAGGGCCTGCAGATCTATTTATGCATTATTTCAATTTGGCTTCATTTTCTGCAAGCACAATAATGCAAAACCTTTAATATCAACCAGAGGTTTTTTTTTTATTGCTACTGTAAGGGCCCTGACAAAATTATCTGGTTTTAAATCAGACCAAAATTATGCCATTGAATAGCATTTCACAGTTGGCACAGTTGTCCAGTTAAATGTAAAAATGCAAACAGCTTCTTGGTACTTGAGAACAACCTTATAATAAAGCTCTAGACTCACTTAAAAATATGTTTGGTTTGTAAAAATCACTGAACTAAGCAAAACTGCCACAAGAACTTGTAAACAACAAACCCACAGAACTTCTCATTTTATTTCTTTAATTTATACTACTTTCAAGTGTTTAACACTGCTCTATTTCATTACTGTGGTCAGACATTACCCAAATCTTGTGGATTAGCTACAGGCATTTACCCTCTGCCAGCAATACTCTGGTGACTGGAGATACGAAATTTACAATCACACCAGATTTGGGTCTCAATCTGATACCTTTGAGATTAATCAGGGTCTCATTGCTGTCTGCAAACACTAAATCAATTTTTATGGACCAGTCCTGGAAGATGCCAAGTTCCCTCAGCTCTAAATTAGTGCTCTTCCAAAATAAACATTCCTTCCCTTTGAAGCTCAGGCCTCTCCACTCCTCAGCTTTCTTTTGTCCCTCTTGCTGCCACTGAAACCACAAATTGCTCCATGCTGAGGAGCCCTCATTGCAGCACTGGCATTTCATCCTGCATACTGTGGAGGCACAGTCCTGCAAACATTGGAACATGTGAATTCAGTTGGATTTCTTACATCACATGTAGGAATTTCTTTACACCAGTGGTCCGGAAATCTCAGAAAATTCAAGGATTAAAGTAATAAGACAGCAGTAATTTCAACATCAACAACAAGACCAGTAAGGGGTATGAGGTAACCAATTGTCCATCCCATGTGCATGTAACTACTTTATAGAATTGCCTGTTCACTACCAGAAATTAGATTATTCATATTTGTTCTATATAAAGTGTATAAAATACTATGTCATGGTAAACTGATTCTGCTTCCCATATTGTTTCTAAACATGAGTTACATGTTTTATGAAACATATTATAAAGGCATTTGGCCAGCATTATGCTATGCTCTATTAGGCATATGTATAACAAAAACTGAGATATACTGGAATATCAATGAAATTAACCATTAACCATTCTTGTAAAACAATCATGTATGTTCTTATATATATATATATTTATATACACATACACTTTGTATGCAGAGAGGTTTCAAATAAATTTTTGGGCACAATAGGACACAAAGAGCACAAGAGGAGCTTCAACTCCTCTTCAAGCACCAGTCGCAACTGTACAGGGCTTGTGTGCTCTCCTAATTCTTCCAAAAGAGTTAATGAATTGATTTACAAAAGTCAGCATTGTTTCTCAAAAGCCCTAAGTGCCCTACAGAGCCTGGGAGCCAGGGCTGGAAAGAGGATTTAATGCCCTCCAGTACTGTAGATTCAGCCTTGCTCCATTCCCCTGGATTTGGCCTTGTGAGCAGGAAAAATGTCATCTTTTATCTGCACGAGCATACTTCCAAGCCCGTGCAGGGCCACAGCTTAACCCACATGTTCTGCCCATGGCAGTGTTTTCTAGCTCAGGGTAATCACCTCTGTCACTTTCAAAAAGCCTGAAAAATCTGCCACCACGTTTCCATGGGTCAGCATAGCACCTTTGGGGTTTCCTGAAACGAAACAGAGAGGGAGTTTAAAAGATAAGCCAGAAGGTAACTTTCAAAAACTTAACAAAAAAATCCCAATAAATGGTTAAAATATTATGTTCACTTCTTCAATTTTAAAACATATGTAATTTTCACCATCATTACCATGCACTAATATGCACCAAAAACATTTACTGTGATACTCAAAACTTAATGAAATTATACTGCAAACAGAAATGTTTCTCTTGGAGATTCTGGAAAACAGGTTCCAGCAGAAATAGCCCAATGGCAATTTCTGAGAGTGCTCAGATGGAGCCACTCAATGAGCACAGCCATCAGATTTGGCTGGCTGTTCCAGCCTCTCCTGGGAGGATTTATTTCATCCAGATTTTGACTAAGAATGATCTTGAACCCCGAGAAACACTGTTTAAAAGGCTGTAAGTCTGTTTTACTTAGCCAGTACCCTGGATAACATGAGAAATGCAGCGAGCAGTGCAGGTAAAAATTAGGATACAAGAAGACCCTTTGAGGGTCTGCAATTAAGGGAAGTCATGAATAGTAGCAGCAGCAGAGGCATCTTGAAGATAGCCCTAAATCATTAGGGAGCCAGCAAAGCCTCTGTGTTGTGTTCCAGAGCTGGGCACTGCCCCTACAGCATTTCATCCACCACAAGCACGCACTTCAGGACCATCAATATTTGCCTTTTCACACTCCTTTCTCAGCTGACCATGGTACACCTCTTGCATTTCGTATCTGCTTGGACACCGACACACAGTGTTTGTTAAGCAGGAAATACACAGGCTGGAACCTCTATGTTCACAAAAAAGTGGCACGGAGGACTCTGCACATCCTCCTGTCACAGGACTGTCCCTTTTCATCACCCTCCTAGGCTTTAGTTGTGAAAAGAAGGTGTAGCTCAGCTCAAACAAAGATTATGGGGCCAGCCTTTTTCTCTCCAACATGTTTTTAAGCAGATTGTTTTCATTCGATCACACCACTACCACGTAGTTTCTGCTTCTCCGCGCGAATGCAGATCAGAGGAGCTTTACCTGCAGGTGCCTCATGTGTCCCCAGTACAGTGTGCACGAGCAGCCTGGTAAAGCTCCTGCAGTTAATGTAACAAAATCATTCTGCCTTCCTCAGATTAGGAAAAGACTGTAGTGCTTTGTGAATATGTTTCAGCGCAGGAAAGTATGTTTAATCCTCTCATTTCAGAACAGTTTGAGGGCTGTATTGCTAGCAGGCCTCCAGCGCAGGCATGGGCACAGACATGGGCACACTCAGCACTGAGCCCTTTGCCCTGTCAGCACCACCACCATCACTCCTACTCAACCTCCCAAATAATTAAAGGCAGGCACAAACAGCAATAGCAATTGTTGCATACATTTATTACAATAGAGCAGGATTTTTTCAACACAATATATTATATTGAAAATCCCTATTTGCTGTTCCAAGTGCCTTGAGTAATTCAGTCCCAAACACTTGCGGATGAACATGGTGCACGTGAGGCTGGTTTGGTTTCATCCAAAGCTCAGGGGTGAAGCTGACAGCTTTGCCAGCCTCAGCTGCTCCCATCCTAACATGTTGAACCAGCAGAATCAGCCTGGCAGGTTATTTTCACAGCTGGGTGCACGCATGGATCCAGGCTCCAAGAAAAGTCCATGAACTTTTTGTCATACACACTTTGTCACTTTTTGTACATACACACCACGACTCAAAAATCACTTGTGTTATTGAATTGTGTCCAGCCAAACACATGTGCTCTGCCCCTGCAGTTCTAGAAGCAGCTGTGCTCCTGCAGCATCACAGCTCAGGCACCAGTGGAGAGGATGTGCTCAGTACTGGTTTGGAAACTCCAAACTGTGCCCTCCAGCACACGTGGTCCCTGCACCTTGAGAAAATTCTTCAGACTTTTTTTGAGGATTTCAAATGTTCAGTGCCAGGCTGAGTGGGGCTTGGAGCAAACAGGTATAGGTGAAAGTGTCCCTTGCTATGGCTGGGAACTGGAATTAGATATACTTTAAAGGTCTCTTCCAAGCCGAACTACTCCATGATTCTATGAGATTTCTCAGATGTTTGACTCACTTACTCACTCCACCTTTAACGTGAATGCAGATTCAGTATCTCTGCCATGCCTGGAAGCAGAGCTAACATCCTGAATCCTTCCTCTGCATCCCTCTCGTGCAGGCTCAACATCCTGGATAGGCTGCAATGACAATGGTGTCTAAACAGAACAGCAGTGTTGAAGCCAGGAGAGCCTCCATCAGGAGAAATCCAGAACAAATCATGCTGTTATTGGACAGCTGCAGCTTTTTTGGGTTGGGGGACTCCTGTAAATTTGGACCTTCCTTAGTAGTTCTAAGAGTTAACCTAGCAAAATTGGTGCCTCTTTCTATGAGCCCTTTCCCAGAATTACCACTTTGAAAGAAGAAGGTTGACACGGATGCTACTTTTCTATTTAAAAAATCAATGCCATTTCTGTAATGCTGTTCTTGTTTGAATTTCCTGACAAAGACAAACCCAGTGAGTGTCCTGATACAGAATGGATACCTTGCAATCCATTAATAGCCCAGGAATGTCAATTCCTCCTTATCTTGGTGCCAGGCTCGTTTGACAGTTCTTATAAACAATAGTAGAACCTTTAAAAGAATAGAAGAACTTTTTCCACATTGCCAAATGGGTCTTTCAAGTGCTCCAGCACTAATCTCACAGTGTGATCCATCAGCATTCTGGGAAGCAAGCACTTTCCTCCCCTGGGGAGCTCTGGCAAAAAGGAGCATGCACTGCCATGCTGGGAGAAACCACTGGGAAACAACTTTTATCCACCTGGTTACCAGTGAATCCTTGAGGGAATGACAGCTGATTTCTCTGGAGCAGCCAACATGAAAAATTGTATCCTGACAGTTTGGGGATATTTATGTGCCTTTGGTCCATTTCCAAGTGCTGATGGCTTCTTGGCATAACCATGGAAGTTGGTCTTGTCATCCAAGATCAGCAATCTCAGCGTCTCTTTTCTCCCTGGGGAGGCATTGGGATATCTGGTCCTATCAAAGAAAAGCAAGTGTTAAAGTCTGCTCCTGGGGAATTCTTTCCAATTCTACAATTTTCAGGTGACAAATTCTACAGCAGAGATTTTTTTCACACCACACAAAACTTTTTACAGCCCTTTGGAATTGGAAAAGCCCTAGAGAATATATCGTTTGGAAGAAAATTCTAAATTTAGTCACTAAAAATCACATGAACTATATAAAACTCTTACATCAAAGCACAATGTAGAAAACAGACCAGAGTGTTGATGAAACCCCTGGAAAAGGAAAAGAGTGATGTGCAAAGTCCTCCAGCAGCAGAGGATGGGCTCATGCATCACAAAGTTGTTATGAGAGGGTTCAGTTTGAGATGATTTGCAAAACTGGAAATCTCTGGTTTGGATGGGAGAAGGGATATTAACTTCCTGGTTGTCCTATTTCTGTAACTCTGGGCATGTTTCTAAGAAAAGCACAAAATCAGAAACTGGCCCATGATTGCATCTGCAAATTAAAAAAAAAAAATCAAAGGAAACCTTCTCTATGCAGAATTGCTTATTTAGAAATAAAAATATCAACAATAACGTGACTTGAAAAAATAGTTACTCTGCACTTGAACATCCACATAAACCCACTGTGCCCTGCTGTATCCACGGCTCCTTCAGTTTCCTACTGCTCCCATTTGTGCCTGGCCACTTTGTACTCACTCTCTACATGGCTGTGATGTTCACCTCCAGCACTGAATTAATTCTTTCCCATTTAGGAATTCCAAGTGTTGGAACAGAGCAGAGACACAGGCTTCTTTCCCTTAGTGGGCAGCCTGAAATGCTGATCTCAAAACCAAGGACCATGCACAAAGGTAAAATACCCAAACCCTTTTAATACATCTTAAGCTTGTACTTCGAGTTGATAAAGCAGTTGCCTACCTGGTCTGAAGCACAAGTTCTTTCTGGGAGGTGGAGGATGAAGGTGTTCCCTCATGTTCAGCCTGACCCACCATCTGAGAAGCACCAGCAGCTCCCAGCATTTTCTACTGAGACCAAACTGAGGATGCTTTGGCATACGACCAAGCATTAGGCAATCCCAAGTGCGCAGGTGGATCTGGAAGAGCTGCTCCAGCAGTCCCTGGAGCATGATCCTTCTCCGCAGGCAAGTGTAAAAGCGGTTTCCCAAGCAGTGATGCCTTGTGCATCCGCCCATACAGGTTTCAGGGAGATGTTACAGAGGCTGAGTTCTCAAGAGTAGGAAATTCCTGCAATCTGATGAAGACCAGGGTCTGGAGAGAGGAGAAAGCACTGCCTCTGCTAAGAACAGGCAGGGAAATGATGCTGCGCCTCTCTCCAAGAAAAAGAGGCCAGCAGCACACAAGTACCAGCACCATGGGCTGCCCAGGCTCATCCTGAACCTCCCCCAGAACTTGGTGTCATGAGCAACACACAAGAGGAGACAGAGGTGACAAGGACCTTGGTGAGGCTGGAGACATCAATGTGCTTAGGATACAGAGAATGGAAAGCTGTGGAACCACATTTTAGGGTTTTGAGTTTTTTTTAAAAAACATTTGCAAAAGATAAATACCAATCAACCAAGTGCTTCACAACTACACAGCAAAATGATAAGCAGACACATGGGTGGATTTTCAGTAGGAAAATCATACTGGCGAAGCGTATGTCAGAGAATTCAACTGAAAAGTAAATATATTGTTATTTTTAATTTGCAATCTACAGAAGTATATAAACCTATATATTCTTAAATATTAAAAATGCCTAGAAATATCATTGTCATCAGTATAACAGCAAGTTTGCATGTATTGAGGTGGGATTAATAATTAATTTCATGAGATATTCTACCATTTCAAGATTAAAATGCTTCTTTTACCTGTAGTGCCACTAGTAAAACAGACAATTGAAAGATCTTCTGGTCGAGGAGGCTAGAAATACAAAAGGAAATTAAGAAAATCACATCAGTCAAATGCAGACATGTCAGTGGTAGAGGCTGTTGCTGTTGTAGAAACCTAAAGATCAAACCAATTACATTTTTGCTCTGACATAAAAAGCTATAATTCCCCTCAGCATATATAACCAGGTTTCTTCAGTTGATGCAGACTCTGTTCCTCCCTTTATGCGGTGCTCCAGCTGCACTAAGGGCATGCTTTACTGTTTGTCTTACAGTTAGTATTTTCCAAGCCACCACCTATATCTGTAGACGTGTGGGACAACTTGAAATAATTAATCAATTTCCAGATTAATTTGGAAAGAACTCCATAACAGGGGACAAGATTCCAAAGCTGCTGATTGTTCCCATTTCCAGCAGCATCTCTGTATTCTTAGCACCACCCCATACATGCACTATTTTGGGTCATGAATGACTAAATAAACAGCTTGAATATCAGAAGCTGCTTTTGAGTGTACAAATATGAGCAGCCAGTGAAAAATATCAAAGCAATTTTTCCAAAACATCCCATATAAATACTGCCAAGTAGTGTTTCTGAACTATAGGAGCCCCAGCAGAAAGTGAAGGGTACAGAGATATTCCCCCAGTGCCACCAAGGTAAGGTGGTGGAATTAGGGTAGCTTAACAATGTCATTTAATTACCGTGCCATTAACATGTTCATAGCAGGATGAGCGATCTCAATTGAGTGTTCCAGGTAGAGGGAATAAAGCAAATACTGAACATTGTTCCCTATGGGGGTGGTGAAGCCCTGGCACAGGTTGCCCAGAGAAGCTGTGGCCATCCCATCCCTGAAAATGTTCAAGGCCAGATTGGACAGGACTTGGAGCAACTAAGCACCCATGGAAGGTGTCCCTGCCCATGACAGGGGGTTGGAACGAGATGAGCTTTAAGGTCCCTTCTGCTGCAGTTTTAAGTGGAAAAAGCAACATGCCAATACTCACCACAGGCACATGTCGGCTCTCACGGCCACAGTCCTGGAAGAGATTAAAGTAACAAAGGTGATTTCCACTTTAATTCCTGCAGAGTAACCCACTTGTTAATAATTTGCAAACCACTAAGGGAGAGCAAGCTAAAGCAGACCAATTCCTAGCTGGCACTGTGGCCATTTTCATTATCCTGAGTTTCTTGCCCTAACTACAGTGCCTTCCTTGGATTTCAAGTAGTGTTTGGGTTGGTTGAGCTGCATTCAGGGTGTTTTAAACAAGTGCAAGGCTGTAGGATTACATGTAGGGTGCGGGTGGGTCTGTAGTGACTCCCCAGGCAGGTGCAAAGGAGAGCCACTTTATTGCGAAAACCAGGCCTTTTTAAGCAGTTAGCCCATCAGCAGTTATATAGTTTGAAAGCATAACAAACATAATTCAACCAACCATGATACACCACGATGTGATCACGCAATAGTTATATAACTTGTTTTCCTACCTCTAATTCTAATTCAGCTGAGTCTCTTTCCCATAGTCCTTTTCTACTTAGCCAAAGTAACAGGTCTGAGTCTTGATTTTACAAGGCCTTCCTTTTGTAAAGTTTTACTTATCGGTAGCATTGTAAGAGGACAGTGTCTCAAATAACAACCCCCTTCCCATGTTTAAATAGCAGTTGATAGCGTATTTGAGGATAAAGAATTGAAACGTTGGCTCTGCTATCAACAAGGAATAACACCAAGAGGCAAGTGCACCAACCATCAGTATTATCAGCAACAAGCTGCTCTTTTGTGCTGTCCAGACACTGAACTTGGTATGAAATTCACAAGGCCCTGTACATTGTACTGTCTTCTTACAGATATTGCAAAAACAGTAAAAGGAGAGGGAGAGCAAACTCACCTCCACCTCCTGCATGGTCTGGATGCAAACCCCACAGCGCTTCCCTCTCTCTGTCAACTCCTTCTCAAATGGGTCCATTAGGATGATAGATCTCAGGCCTGGTGTTTCTCTCCTCTCCACATGGTCAAGAAGTATCCTGGCTTTTTCAGGCTTGTCACAAATGACCGTGGAAATGTCAGCTGCAAGAAAAACAACCAAACAAGCTGTCTGCAGTAAATCTTTTTTAATGCAAGACTGGCTCATAGCTAACACTGTATCAGTTCTGATAGTCACTCTAGGCGACACCAGAAATCCCAGCACACACATGCTTCTCTTGAAAAACAAGGAAAAAACGCTATCTTAGCTACCCTAAATCAATGCCAAAGCTGTAGCTGACATTTATGATTATTCTGGGATTCAGTTCAAAATATTAAAATTGGTCCCCACGTGGATTAAGAAATCCAGGAGGTAAAATATCAAGCAACACAGGAGTGGGCGGCCATGGAGTAATTGCCACATCCAGAGCAGCCCTTATCCATGCACAACTAGGCATGTAGAAAATGCAACAGTGGCAGCACTGGGACACATGGCTCCTTAGGAACCCCTCTAAGTGAATTCAAGACACTCACCAAGTATGATCACAATGCCCCATCCCTGGAAGTGTTCATGTCCAGGCTGGATGAGGCTTGGAGCAACCTGGTGTAGTGAAATGTGTCCTTGCCAATGAAGAGGAGTTGGAACCAGATGAGCTTTAAGGTCCCTTCAAACCCAAACCATTCTAGGATTCTATGATCATTTGTCTTTTAGAAGCAGAAAATGAACCATTCTGAGCAATAAAACTGAGAAGATTGCATCAGTTTGGATTTTACCTGTGTTGACAATGTACCGAATGGCTCCAGGACCTAAGGTGTCATACAGGGGAACCACCACCATGGAATAGGTGTAGCAAGCCAGCTCAGAGATGATCCACTGCAGAAGAACATGGAAGCACAAAGGTGAGAAGGGTTCATGAGAGTAGATATAACTTGAGAACAAGCTGACAGGTCAGGAACATTATTAATACAATATCAAGTTTGACATAAAATCTCACCTCTGGACGGTTTTGAGCGAAGACACCAATGAACTGCTTCGTGGATGGCTTGCAGCCCTGCTGCAAAAGACCTGAACCTAGAGCTTCTGCTCTTTCAGCCACCTGGAATTTGGAGAGGAAAAAAATACATTAAAAAAAAGAGGAATATAAACAATACCAAATTAAGCAAATACTTACAGGGAGGCTCTCAAATTATTGTATTTCCTGTCTAAAATTCCAATTTTTATGTTATCATGAACCATCATTAGCTGACTAGCAGCTGATGAGGTCAGTGATGCCCCATTGCTCCATAGTGCCTCAGTGCTGCTTTCAGGAGTGGGCTCATGGCATGGACCCAGTCCCTGAAAGCTGACACACCCATATAACACCTGGATGTGCCTGGGTGGGGACACCAGGAAGCATCACACAATGCATGAGCAACCTCCTGGTCTAACGTGCAGACATCCCAATGCCCCTTCTTGTGCTGGGCAGGGGAAGAGGATGCACAGTGAGTGTCACCTTGAGCTCACCTCCTTGTAGGACAGCCACTGGTAGGGCTGCTTGGGCTTCCTGAACCCGAGGCAGGGGCCATTCTCTGAAAGACACAAACAGTGCGTGACCAGATGAAAATTTGAAAAGTTTGAGTTATTTGCTAATGGTACTTATTTGCAGAAATCCATTTCTCCATACACCTACTGAGTCCTTCATTTACCCCTGTCTTGTGGGGCAGAATATGTGCAGGGTTAAAACATAAAAAACTGGGGGTTTTTATGGCACCAAAAACAATAACCTGACCATGACATTGTTGTACCCCATGAGGCAGGACATCATAAACAGCAGACACAGAAATAATTATGATAGAGCAGGGAAGAGTCATCATGGCTTTTTTGGAGTGGGAAGTGATGTCTCTCAAGTGTGTGAGAGCTCTGTGACTGTACCATCGACCATGGCGTAAGAACACCTGCATAGCCTGGTCCCCACCTCTCCCAGCTTCTGCTCCGAGGCCTCCTCACCACTGTGCTCTCACCGGAGATGCTTAATCCCCTTCTGAAGACCTCGTACATGGTCCTGGTATCATCATAGTAGTGCGTCAGCAGCTGTGAGCTGTCCCCAATCACCGAGCGGCGCGCCCCAGCCAGGCCCTGTGTGAGATGAGGTGACACATGATGAAACAGCCATCAGCACTGCTCAAGGGGACGGAGATGGGGAAACTCCCACCGTAAAACAATACACTCCCCAAATGCCAAGCAAGACCTCTGTGACCACCACCTGCCCCAAGACCCAAAGGGATGTGAGAGGGGGGACATTGACCTCAGCACCTCAAAGATATGGAGAGCCCTCTGGTCATAGAGGAGCACTTGACCAGCTCATTGTCACTGAGATCACTGGTATTTCCCTAGGGAATTTAATAAGGAATTATGGATCTGGAAGTAATGGAGTGGGGATGTGCGGGGGAATGCAAGTGCTCTGGGCTCCATAGGTCTCCAAGACTAGCATCATGAGCACCTCCACAAGGACACCTAGGCCAACATGAAGGAAAGACTAAGGCAAAGGCCAGCCCCCAGTGCCATGAGCTCGGCAGAGGTGTTTTAGGAGTGGGCAACCAGGATGAGAATGACCAAACCAGGACTGCACTGGGAGCCAGAAAAAAAAGTCTAACTAAAGCCCTAACCACAGGGAAAAAATAGCTTGAAAAATGTAAATTCCTCCCATTCTTTTAAAAAGCTGGAATTAAAGACAATGACGTCTTGGAGAGAACATCATAAAAGGCTTTAAAAATTATCATCCCATTTTCAGATATTAAATTAAGCTGAGACAATACTCAGAAATATTTCTGTTCTTTAAAACAGAGCTGTATTGTTAAAGCCTTTTGCAAGCATAACAATTAGTAACTCCTCGGCCTCTAAGTATGGATTCAGGTTTACTTTTTTCTTACTATTACCAAGTTTGCAGCATCAAACTCAGCAATGTGCACAAATGAAGAACGCCAGGTGATCTGGTCTCAACAGCTGTTGCCTTTCAGTTGTTTCTCCCATGCAATGGCAGTGCCTCTAATTTTTGGCCATGGATGGTTAAGCAAAGCTAAGACCAAAATTTTACTGAAAATCTAAGAGAATAACATGCTGTATTCTCGTTTTTTTTGTCTATTGAAAAAGGTGAATTAAGGGGTGAAGTGACCCCGGCACAGTGCATTACATGGTTGATTTCAGGATAAGGTTGGGGAACTACTGAAACAACAAAAAAGCCTTCCTGGCATTCCCTGTGAACACAGATCAGTAGAAACAAGTCCAGGGGAGGCCATGAAGGTGATTAGAGGGATGGGACACCTACCCTATGAGGAAATGCTGAGAGAATTGGGGTTGTTCAGCCTGAAGAAGAGAAGGCTCCAGGGAGACCTTAATGAAGGGGGCCTACAAGAGAGCTGGAAAGGGACTATTTACAAGGGCACATAGTGACAGAACAAGGGGCTGTGGCTTCACACTGAAATAAAGTAGGTTTAAATTAAATGTTAGGAAGAAATTCTCTCCAGTGAGGGTGATGGGGCCCTGACACAGGTTGCCCAGAGAAACTGTGGCTGCCCTATCCCTGAAAGTGTTAAAGGCCAGGCTGGATGGGGCTTGGAGCAGCCTGGTCTAGTGCCCATGGCAGGAGGTTGGAATGAGATGATCTTTAAGTTCCCTCGCAATCCAAACCATTCTATGACTTTCAGGCATGCAAATCTTGGGGAAAGCCAGCTGGGGTTGCCCTGGCCTCACCTCAACTTCTTCCGACTGCATGCGCAGGTCGCAGGGCGGCTTCACGGCCCTGGGCCGGCTGGCAAACCAGTAGGCAACAACAGCCGCAAAGGCACCAATGCCCACCAGTGCTGTGGCCGGCAGGTTGCGGAAGAACTGGCTGAGGTCATCAAACTCAGGGAGACGCAGGCTCCGCAGGATTTCCTGAACCTGCATCTTCTCCACCAGCGAAACAGACAACTCTGCAAGAACCAGAAGGATGGGTCAGGTCAGGTCAGGTCAGGTTGTGGATGGGCAGAGGCAGCACAGGTCTCTGGGAAGGGGAGAACATGCTTTGCCTCATCAGCCATCGCAGACACCCTGCTCTGCTGAGCTGTGGGGCTGCCTGGGGCTGCCTGCCAATAGCCACCCTAACTGAGAAAAACAACATCTATGGAAGAGGTAGAAGAAAAGAGGAAGCATCCATAGCAGGGTGAGCAGGAGAAAACAGCTCATTCCCTAAGGACAATTGAGTACCAATGTACAGGAGGTAATGCGACTGCACTTACCTGGAGTGAGAGATGCTAGGACAAGTTCTGGGACCCAGCTACAACCCCTCAGGGCTGCCAGAAACTTTCTCTGCCTTCCCTGAGCAGGACTGCACAGACAGTTGTGTTGGGGTCAAAGAGTGGGAGCTGCTCCTGGGAAAGGCAAAGTCACGCTGTGGATCAGGTATCAATCTAGACTCTGCCACAGCAGGTTGCCTTGCTTTTCCCTTTTGCACATACAGAAAGAGAGGAGCCAGGCAGGTGGCGCACTGAGTGAGAGGTCAAGCTGTCCTCAGGGGACTCATGTTTGGGTGTTGAGTACAGAAGGAACATTTTAAATAACTCCCGTTTACAGTGACAGCCCATATCAACTCCTCACTGGGAGATCTCCAGTATCAGCCTGCCCTCTGAGGGATGAGCCAAGCAGGTGCTGCCCAGGGGGAATCCAAACAGTTAAGGTTTCCCACAACTCTATTTATGACTTTACAAGAGTTGAGGTCTTAAAAAAGTTTTTCAACCACATGAGCCCAGGCAGTCCCTTCCCTCTTGCCCTCTGGCCTTGCTCCAGCTTGTGGAACTACATGGTTTCACTTCCACGAGGGGGCCAGGACTTCCCACACGACAGCACCACTAACACGAACCTGCTTTTTTCTTCCTGACTGCACTGCCCTGAAGTCCTGAGGGTCAGGACTATCTCCAGTAGCCTTCTCCTGTGTTTGTGCCAAGTGAGCATTGGGGCTGGCACAGGCCAGGTGGTGAACAAGGGGGTACCCCTTGCACAAGGCTCTGGAGAAGGTTTGTAAGTTTGCACAAGAAAAAAAACCAACATAACAAACAATTAACCTCACTCGTTTTGGATTATGAAATGGTGAGGGCAGCAGCAAGCGTACAGCGACACAGAACCTATGATCAGGGTCATCCATCTCCCCCTGAGAGCTGTGGCTCAAACATCTCTCTTGCCCCATGCTGCTCCCTGATGCTGGCCCAACATCCCACAGTCACCTCTGCTCCCAGAGAGCTCCCAACTGTGCAAACCCTCTAGGACCACAACCAGCCTCTTCAGGAATGGTTGAACCCTTCCAATAATCACATCCAGATGATGTTACTGGGAAATACCCACACAGGAGGCAATTTTCTCCTCAGATTTGAGCATCTTTTCAGAAATCTCCACATGTGACAAAATACTGACTATGTGACTGCAATGATGTTAGGATGAACTGTGAGGGTGGTGAGGCACTGGCACAGCTTGCCCAGAGAAGCTGTGGATGCCCCATCCCTGGAAGTGTACAAGGACAGGCTGGATGGAGCTTGGAGGAGCCTGGTATAATGAAAAGAGTCCCTGGTCATGGCAGGGCAATTGGAACTGGATGAGCTTTAGGGTCACTTTCAAACCAAACCATTCTGGGATAAAATGATTCTATGAACTGAGACAGAGCACTGATTTCTCCCCTCAGTATTTCTCAACACCAGACTATGAAAAGCACCCTGACAAACACACTTACTACAAAAACTGGGAGAGCTTAGCAAGGGAGCTATTAATTTACTGATGAATTGCCTATTTGTGCAAAAGCATTTCAGCAAGTCCCAATTAAGACTGTCTGCTCCCAGAAACAGCCTGTCCTGCCAAAAGCAACCACCCAGTTTGCTGGTTACACTGAAATCCTGGGAATTACTCCCTCAAGAGCAGCCTGTAAGTGCTGTTTTGTATCCATCTGTGCAGTTAAGTTGAAAGTGGAAAGCCTATGGGAACAGCACTGCCATAGGGGGATGCTTGGCTACAGCCATATGCTTCTGTCCTGCTTCTGCACTGCTCAGCTGCAGGGATTGCCTGGGTGGAAGCAGGACCAGGCTTTTACATCTGTCTGGATTGAGGGCATCCACAGACATCTAGAGGTCATAGCATCAACAGAAGGATCATGACAGTCAGGGCTGCAATTTCTGTTCACATTGAAGTTTGGCACTGCAGGATTCACACAAGCTGCCTTTTACAATAGTTAATCCTAGGTTTTGCATGCCAAAGTGATTCATGATGAGTTTGTACTTGATCTGCTCAGAGCAGCCAACCTGCCCTGGGATGGTGCCCAGGAAAGGGGCCCACGTGTGTTTGGGATGATCAGAGAGAACTGCCTAACCCCCTCTCTATACCTACAGAAAGAGGGGCCAGGGCTGCCTGGATCACAGCCTCCTCTGACAAGTTAAGACAAGCAGGTGAGCACCTCATGGTCACATGCTCTGGGATTACATTTCTCATGTGATCAGGAAAATAAATAATAGTAATTTAAACCCAGCAGAGTTGGGTTGGGCTACCCATCAGCAAGGCAGCGTTGCACTCCAGAGTGCACAGCAAGCAGCTGCTGCTGTCACCACAGGCCCAGGATCAGCAGCAGGATGCTCTCTACACCCCTTCTCTACCTTTCTGTTACTGTTGTGCCCCATTTCTGCTACTTCTTGGCCCCATTTGTATTGCCCAAGGTGGATCTACCAGCCTGCTGCATGTTCATGAACATGCTGCAGTTCATGTTCCCCACAAGCAAGCAGCCCTGGGTGCCAGCAAGCAGAGCACAGTACCCATGCACACAGTACATGGCAACACTGACATTTCAATTTATTCCAAATGGCACTTCACATCACCAGATTTCTAAAATATTCCCATGGCAAAGAAAAAAGGAACAAATATGCAAGGAAGGACAGAAAAAAGTGGTGGGTAGGTAGGTAGGAAGGCAGGCAGGCAGGCAGGCAGGAAGGAAGGAAGGAAGGAAGGAAGTGCCCAGAGAGCACAGCCATGAGTAAGTTGCAGGTGCCTGGCACAGGGGAACTTCCCAGCCTGGGTCCAGGCTGAGCAGGGGTTTTGCAGCCTTGGGGCAGCCAGCAGTGACACTGGGCTCCAGGTCACCTACCAGCCTGTGTTCATAGCAATCACCCCCAGAACAGGGCTTATTTATTTCTTTTGGTAACAAACGGCTCTCTTGTACCATTTAGTTTTCATCTTTTTCTGCTGGAAGTGATTCTGTAACTCCAGTCAATGGAGTTCAGTGACATAAGCCAGCATGGGAACAGCCTCAGACTACTGAGCAATTAAAATTTTACAGATCCTTTGCAGCTACGCAATCACATCCCTTCTACCATTCCATCAGTGCCTGCTTGGGAAGAACAACCCCTCTTGGGGCGTTCGCATCCTCCTGCCCCCCTGCATTCACAGTGGGATGGGGAAGAGGCAGGTGATTCATTTTATCCTGGAAAATGGGCAAAGCATCCCATCACCATCCTTTTATTCAAGCCCCAAAAAAGGCTATTTACATTAGACTTAATAGCACAAAACTAAACCCAAATAAGCAGCTTTTCAATATGTCTGAGAGAATTAACTGTTTGCAGTGGCGAACTACAAAGCAGAATCAGTGATATGCAATGGCTCAGAGCCCGCACACCCTCCGCTTCTCTCTGAGCAAGCTGGAATATCCCATCAGCCAGCAGTCACCATGGATCCATGTCCTTGGCTACGGCACTGGCTGCTCACTCATTTCACTGAGGAAACAGAATTTACAGGATCTACACATCTCAGTCTGGACAGGCAGATTTAGAGGGATTTCACTCCAGTTTTCACTACAAGCTTTTTGAATTCTTTTGTCATGTTCAGTTCTGCAGAGCCCAAATTCTGAGGTTTATAGTTGCTTTCCTGAAATGGGGTCAGTGACAGAAGATTTGCATAAAGAAGCATCCAGCAAAACTTGGACCACTCTCCCTCACCTTCCTGTGCAGAACAAAAACATGCCTAGTGCCCTGTACAGAGGGCTCAGGGGACTTTGCAACAGGGATTCAAATCACAAATGGCACTCAAATTATGACTATGTCACTACAAGAGAGTTTCCATTTGCCGGAGGGAAAGGGAGCATCAACATTCCCAGGGACACATAAAGCTATTAGTCAGACTGCATCACTGGAAACCATTTGTTTATTTAAATGAAAGCTGTTGCAATAATAAACATCTTTATGAAAACATGCACAGAGGCTGCCTGCCAAGCAGGCAGAGGCATTTGGGGATGTTGTGTATTGCTTGTAGAGTATAATCATTCTTGTTTTTCCTTTTTCCTCAAACTCCATGTAGGCATGCAGTGGGACACCAACCCTGGGAGGAGCCCCTGCCATTAAATGCAGTTCTGACCTCCAACTTGGCCAGGAAGCTCCTGGGACACCACAGGATTCCTAATCACTGCTGCAATTAAAACCAGAGAGGTGATGCCAAGTCAGCCTCTGCTCTGCAGCTCCACAAGTTTTCCTTGTGTGGGCACAGAAGATGAGAAGCTGGATGAGCCTTCAGTTCTCATCCTGAAGCCAGTGTGGGTTGGGCTCAGGTGAGGAAGGGGGACACTGACCACTCTGCAGCAGGCTGGGATCACATTTCCCTAGATTTTAGGGGAACAAGTTATCTAATGAGATCTCCTACTACAGACTGTGCAGTGCCTCAGCCACAAATGCAATACTCAGTTTAATCCAAACCTGCAGATTTTTTCTCATTTGTTTTATTTAAACAGGAAAATTTGGAAAACTTATGGCACTGGCCACCTTTCTATTTTCAACTAGTTTGAGATCAGGTCAATTTTTTCTGTTTCAATGATTTTACACTATAGTGTTTATGGAAATGGCAATGCCACACTTTACAGCGGGACAAAGCCAATGTTAATTACAGAGAGAAAATGCCATTATGTATTTGTTGGGCATTGCATTACAGAGAGATACTGAAAACCTTACAGAACAATTCCCTGCTGTGAGACAGGAAGCCAGGCAGTCTGCAAGCTAGAAAACTGCTTGAGAAAAGAGTAGAGGGTGTCATAAATGTAAAGGGGAAATTAGGAACATCAGAAGTGGGGAAGATAGGAACACCAGAAGTATCTGAAACTCTGAAAGAATTGCTGTGTGGAAATCCAGTAAGCAGCCCCAAAATGAAGTAGGAGACAAGCAATAGTTGGCTCACATGGTTTTGCAGGACACCTAACAGCTTCTGTCCCACACATGCAATTGTGGTATGAACACATCACCACAACAGTGACCCAAAACATTTCACTGCTCATCCTGCATCCCTCCAGAGCAGCCTGGGCAGGGGTGACCTCACAGCCCTGACCCACCACACATACTTGGATGCATGAACAGGGACCCTCTCTACTCTGCAAGGGTTAATCAGCCACACATGGGATTCATTTACTAGGATTATTGATCAAGCCAAGGTTAATACTACTTAAAACTTTCTGAAATTATACCTGCTTTTGCTCCTCTAAAGTGACCTAACTCACTATAGGTGCTTTTCTCCATTTAATGTCTCTCGCCTTCAGATACATCACCCCAAGCCAACTACCACAACCTCCACATGACGTATCACTGCTTTGATTTTTGGGACAGCGCGTTTTCATTAAAACTGTGTTTTCCATTAAAAAAATGCCCCCTACCTACCAAAACCAGACAAAACTGAACTATTACAGGTGCTTAATTTCACCCACTGAGTGAAATAATTGCCTCTCCAGTGCACAACCACAATTACTGTTTTTACTTAGATCACACAATTCTTTGCAGGGTCAAATAATAATAGAGGACTCAAAGCCAAGGTATTTGGCCTCATTGACTGTGGTTCCACTATAACTCAATGAGTTATAATTGGGAAGGGGGGAAAAAAAGAGAGGAAAAAAAAAGGAGCTGGTTTAGAGATAAAATTTCTTTTTTTGGATTATTATGCCAATACTCAGGCAACATAAGAGAGGGTGAGAGGTGATGGATAGCAAACAAGGGAGGACAGGCACACGGTGCCTGTGTGGCTGTGGCACTTCTCTGGGGAGCAGACACTGGAGAAGCACCTCATGATCAAGAAATGTTATAAAAGCAGTTTATAACTTTTATATTCTATTTTTACTAACAAAGAATAGCCTTCTCCCTTTCCTTTGAGAATCAGACCCATTCCAATCTGTGAATCTGGCCTTTTGCCAACATGACTATTAAAGAACAGGGTTTTGATAGTACCTATGCCTCTAGCTCAAACTGCTTTTGTGCTGGCAGAGCTGGCTGGGGGCTCAGTTGCACCCTGAACTCAGGATCTGGGGCATGGGAGCAGACATGGAGCTGCAGCAATGCCATCAGGGACTGTCTCCATGCCCCTGCCTCCCCACTCACCTTCTCCCAGTGCCTGCCCTCCCTCCCGCAAGGCAAAGTTATCCACAATGGAAAAAGGCTTTGCATCCAGGTCAAGCCTTAAATCTGTGGGAGAAGAATAAGGCAAATAAACTTCGTGCAAGGAAACCAGTTGTGCTTTCCTGTGTCCTCTGGTGAGTGAGTGAGTGAGTGAGTGAAGCACAGAGATGGATGAGAGAGACTGGTTCAGCATCAGCATGTAGCAGGGCCTGTGGGTATAAACTTGGCCAAGTGGTGTATTATTTTTTTAGGAGAGACAGGCAGTTTCCCTCAGGACAGAAAAAATGTCTCAGAGAAAAGGCTGCTAAAGTACTGGGCCCCATTTATGTACGGTATTTACACACATACAATTATATATCTGTATGCATGGATGTAAATGCTTGTGTGTGCATGTGCATATATATTAGATATATATAAAAAGTAGAATTTCCCCCTACTCTAGGTGACTGATGATTAACAGTACTAATTGCATAATAACCATGTGCCCCTAGCATTACTGTAGAAACATCTCACTCCTTAAAAAACGAAGTAAGTAGCTGGTGCATTAACAGCCTGGGTGTGACCATGGCACCATATTCCTCCATGGTTCCTGAGGACAGAGCTAATGGCAGACCACAGCACTGGGCTCAGGGGCTTTGCTGACCCTCCAGCTTCCATCCACCTTCCTGACAACCCCAACCCCAAAGGCAGGGCACAGATAAAGGATGGGAATCTCCAACCAACCAGAGGAGCAGCACTGGCCTCTGCTCCCTCCCACTCTGCATGGCTGGGAAATGTATTTGCAAAACACAAGATCTTTGCAAGCATCCTCTAAAAAGGGAAAAATTCTAACAAGGAGCTCAATGTCCTGAAAGAGACCAGTAATCACACGTAAATAGAAGTATTTAAAGTATCCAAAATACCTACAGCATATTGGTCCCTTGCCTAGAGAAATTGTTCAATAAATTATTCAGTGCTATGCAGAGATCTTACTTTAGATATTTGAGATCTTTCAGAGAGTAAAATCCAGCCCCAGCTGTCTGGAAATGCCCCTTGCTCGGAGCCATGCATGGACCATCCACTCATCCTCATCTCTCTGCATCAGGTCCCTCTTCATCCACTGATACCAAATCCTTGTGGAAAGCTTCAGCCTCCATCTCACACCTCCTCACTCACTCATCACATCTCAAATATGTGGACCAACCTAAAAATACCTTTTGCACCCCTGAGCAGAGCCGTGGAGCAGCCCTCGGAAGCCACTAGGACTCATATATATGGAAAAGCCATGACTGGGAATCTGGTCCCAATCTGCCACTCCTCTAGATAACAAAGCATCAGGAAGCCAGTGCAAGAATTTTAATTTTCCTACCAAAAGGGAAAAGCTCACCAGCTCTGCTGTCTCTGAAGCTTATCAGCTGCCTTAGGAACAGTAATAAAAAAGCTCCTCTAACTGCTGAAATATCCTTAAAAGGTTACCCAGCACCAGCATGAGCCAGAGTCACGAGGTTTCATTGACCAGGCTAAAAACCTCAGCCTGAGATTGCAGAGTATGGATGGAGTTTAGATGGGAAAACCTACATGGGATATTTTTGCACCCACTATCCCCGTCATCACATTCATCTTGTTCCCCTTATGCCAGTGTAGCTTCTGTGTGCTCACCCCAAGCAAGTTCAGGCCATTCCTCCAAGCTAAAACATAACCCAGACAGAAGGAAAAGCAAACCACCAAAGTTGTGGGGTTTTCTGGCTGTCTTCAGTTCTCTGGAGTCTGCTCACACAACTGCACCAAAATCAGCACAGGGGCTGCAAAGTTCCATCTGGGGAAAGGAGACCCTGTTCCCTCCTTGTCTGATTCCCTGGCTCACAAGCAGCATAGTCCACAGGAGGATCCCACTGCAGTGACTACAGCAGGAGAGAATTTGCCACTCAGTCTTATGGCAAAGCTTGCAGGTGGCAGTGAACCCTCCCCATGTTTTCTGGGCTCATGCTGAAGAACCATGTGCTGCTGGCATTGTCATGTGGAACTGGATCCTGACACTGCATTGTGGGACTGCTTTTGCCAGGGCTGGGGCTTCATTCTGGACACTGCTCACAGAACATCTGCAAAGCTCCCCTGTTCCCAGAAGTACCCATAAGCAATTGTCAACTTCAGTTCTTGTGAAGAATGTGGTTGGTTGGGTTTTGGCTTTT
>VZTT01053494.1:7213-28249 GCA_013400855.1 Buphagus erythrorhynchus
AGTGTAAGTATGTTGTCCTTGAAGATTTACGTTTGATGGGAGGGAAAGATTTATTAAGCTCTCACCCATTCACAGAAGAATAAATGGCCTTTCTGTCTTGAGGCTTTTTTTTACGAACCACAACACTTGACTATGCTGCCTGCAAGTTGTTTTCCCCATATTCCCACTGTCTCTTGCCCTCTCCAGCCTCAGCCCATACAGTTATGACGAGGGCTGCCTGTCCAACAGCCAGGATCACATTCCCCTCGCTGCGCTCCCCCTGCTCGCCACGTCCTCCCCGCAGTACCAGGAAGCCGTGGCCACTGTCATTGTCAGAGCCAACCAGGCCTACAGTGAGTTCATCAAATCCCAGGAGGGCACCTCCTTCAATGGCCAGGTGAGCCAGGGGCTGCTCAGGCCACAGCCAGAAGAAGAACAAATGAAGCAATTTCCTTCTGAAATTCTCTTTGCCTTAAATCTCTCAGGAGGATGAAAACATGACAGTGTTGGGCTGCAATATGGAAGTGTTGTGCTTTCCATTTCTTTCTGAGAGGAAGAGATTATTGCTTGTGCACTGTCCTGAACCTTTGGGATTCAAAGCAAAGTCTGAGTTTGTGCTCAGAAATGAAGCTCCAAAGCTGTGAAGTTAATCAGGTTTCAGCATGACACACCTTGCCCGAGCAGGAATGCTTCCTTTGTTACTAAACATGGTGTCTTCCACATTGCAAACTAAGGCTGTTTAAGCATTCCTAGCTTTAAAGGACCTTCTGCAGCTCGTGCTAGAGCTGTCACACCCATGGGTTTATTTTTTTGAGGCTGTGCAGCTGCTGCACCCCATGAAGAGCATGACTGAGCCTCACACCTCTGGGCAAAGTGACTCCCTGGCCCCACGAGGGCAGAGACATTGGAGGAGCTGTAACACTGCACTGTTGTCATATGGTTTATCCACCCTGAGCTTCTTCCCAGCCAGCCCTCTCCTGCCCAGGGATCTTGGTGCTTTACTGTGCCTGTCTGCTCGTACCCTTGGAGGCAGGACACTGTTATCCCCTTGGGATACAAATGGGCAGAAGCTTCCCTGAGGTAGCATGGGCAGCTGGCAAAGGGGGATCCTGCTTGGTTTCTGCAGTTAGCACCAGGATCAGGGCTCTATGTTGCTGTCCTGCTGCTCCAGTTGGCTGGTGGGGACAGCCAGGACACCTGAGCTGTGTGAGAGAATGGGAGTCTGCAGGCAGTGATGGATTTCACTGGCTGAACAGTTTTACTCATGAAGGCACTGGGCATCCTGTTACTCCAGTTTGTCCAGCTGTAATCCAGCACTCTGTCCAACTGTTAGTTCTGAACTGAGGTCAAGGGGCTTTTTTAAAAATTTCCTTTTTATTCCTCCTCCCTGTCCTCCCCTGCTTCTGTTTCCTGTCTCAGGTTTGCTTGGTAGGGGACTGTGTTGGAGGGATCCTGGGATTTGATGCCTTATGCTACAGCAATCAGACCGTGTCCGAGAGCCAGAACAGCAGTCGGCGAGGGAGCGTTGTGAGTGTCCAGGTAATGCTGGCTCTCAGTTCCTCCACAGACCCTGCTTTTAGTGAGGATCTCCTGAAACAACAAAGACTCTTCCTCATCAGTGGCAGACATGTCTTAAGGTGCATATGGGTGTCAGTTTGGGTGTGTTTGCTCTAAACAGAGATGTTTCACCCTCTGGTGTGAAGCATCACCCACACTTTAGGAGTGATTGGGCCTGACATTCTGTATTGGCCTCAACTGGATGTTGGGGTAAATGGGGAAAGGATAGGAGGGAGGTGTTACAATGTGGGTGTATGCTTAATTCAGCTAAATCCATACATTTCAAATCCCAGGATACCGACCTTCTGTCTCCTGGAATAACGGTGAACAACAGCCACTGTTCCAGTGGCTCTAATCTGGAAGCCAGCAGACACCTCAGCAGGAGCAACATTGATATTCCTCGTAGCAATGGAGAAGATCCAAAGAAGCAGCTGCCACGAAAAAGGAGTGATTCATCCACTTATGAACTGGACACGATAAAGCAGCATCAAGCCTTTCTTTCAAGGTAAGATTTAAGATTTGGAAGGAACAGATCCAGAGTGTCCTAAAGCTGAGGGTGGTGTATCTGTAGAACCTGAGTGTTGCTTTGTCATCCTGTGATAAGCAAGGTGGAGGAAAACAATTTAGATTAGAGGGTTATCGATGTCAATGTGTTGTATATGCAAAGAAAATTAACAGCTTTCTTGCTGAGTGGCACTGAGAGAATCCAGCTTCTCTACTGCATCAATGTTGCAATGGCAAGAAACCCTTTGAGCTGTTGTGTGACAGCCAAGGCAGTCAGGGAACTGCTGCTCTGCTTTGCTTCCAGGTGTGGGATGGAGGTCAGAAAGCAAATGGAGAAATCGTGTTAGGGAACTCAGCGAAGCAGAACTGGGAACCCAGCATTGTATTAATTTTAAAGCATCTCTGAAACTTGATTTTGAGTTAGTCTGTCCCCTGCCAAGGCTGCTTCATTGCATCAAGGACATGTTTCAGATTTGTTACTCACTGTTGAAGCTCCCAATATCACATTTTTAAGCTTTTTCAAATGGATATTCAGAAATGTGTCTGTTAACATAACTCATGGAATTTTCACAGCAGTCTGTCCATGGCCACTGGTCATTCAGGGATTATTTCTGTCAACCCAGAGGATTCTTCTGACTGAATCTTCTTCTTCAGCCTCTGGAACTGTACAGCCCAGACCTTTTTCTCCTGCAGGCCTGGAGGAGCTGCAATAAATATGCTCTAATCTCTCTTTTCTCATGTCTCAGGAACTGGGCAGCAGTGTCCCCCACAGCAAACCCCATTATCTGCATTGCAGCTGTGTCCAAGGCTGTTCCTTATGCCCTGTGCTGAGCTGAAGGCTTCCCCTGCATTTCTCCTCCTCCCTCACTACTTGGAGTCACTGTTTTAGCACAGGGATTTGTGTTGTCCTGCCATGTCAGGGCCCTTCTGTAAATGATTTATAAGAGAGAGAAGGTATCAAAGTGAATGTTGTTGGTGCACAGAGATAGGATATTCAGAAAGACAGGTGCATTTACAAAATCCACAATAAGGTTCTTGGCTATTTCCAGCAGGTTAATAAAAGGCAATTAGGATCTTGTTCTTGCCTTCTCAAAACACTCTCCTGTATTACAGGGAAAATATGAGTTGTGCAAAAATGTGCTGATTCTCCTCCTTGTTATTGACCTCAAGGGCACAGACTCAGTTAAGGAAATCAGGCTGGCATCTTGATGCATTTTTACACCTATTTTAGAATAAGTGCTGGGCCTGATGTGGATAATGGATTGGTCATTTTGTTGTTCCAAATAGCTTTGTGCTGGTCCTTCCTGTTCCATCTCTGAAGGGCTCTGCCTGCAGTATTTGTGGGTCCCTGGCAAGAGCTGTTGGGATTCAGTGAGGTGACAGATTGGTGCATCTTTACTTCTTAAGAGTTTTTTGTGTTTTTAAACCTCCATTTAGACCTTGGGCTAAAAATTAGTCTCTTCCCAGAACTTAAAACCAGGATTCCCTCAGAGAAGGGGACAGGTTGAATCTGCAGTAGGAGCTCTCTCTGCATGTCTCTCACTCAGCTCTGTGATGCAGGAGGGGCTAGGGAGCAGAGATTTACCTCATCCCTGGTTTAGGAGAGGCTGGGGAGAAGGGATTCACCTCATCCCTGGTGCAGGAGAGGCTGGGAAGCAGGGATTCACCTCTTCCCTGGTACAGGAGAGGCTGGGGAGAAGGGATTCATCTCACCCCTGGTGCAGGAGAGGCTGGGAAGCAGGGATTCACCTCTTCCCTGGTACAGGAGAGGCTGGGGAGAAGGGATTCATCTCACCCCTGGTGCAGGAGAGGCTGGGGAGCAGGGATTCACCTCATCCCTGGTGCAGGGCAGGCTGGGGAGAAGGGATTCACCTCATCCCTGGTGCAGGAGAGGCTGGGGAGCAGGGATTCACCTCATCCCTGGTGCAGGAGAGGCTGGGGAGCAGGGATTCTCTCGTCCCCTCCTGCATGTCAGCAGGACGCTGCTCCCACGCCCATCCCTGGACCTTGTTCTCCCAGCCAGCACCAGCAGAATGCCCTGTTGGCCTCTGCCACCAAGGAAAGATTTTTCCCATGCTAAAACCAAGCTCTGGTGTGACGTGGCTTTGAGCAGGAGGTTGGCAGAACAGAGCCAAGTTTTCCTCCAGGGCTCGGCAGACGGGCAGCCTGGCACACAGGGACCTTTCTGTCCATGCCCACTGCAGATTTCAGCCTGTGCCAAAGACACTCATTTTTATTCATGTATTAGACCTACCCACTTCTCTGGGATAATGCCCAGCAAGCCAGAGCAGCATCTGGAGATTACAATCACACATTTATTTTTAAATTCAGTCCTTCTGCACAACTACATTATTTCTGGCTGTGCCGTACTTGCATTATTGTAAATGAGTTGATTTGCTTCTGAAATCCATAAGCTCTTGTTTAATTAATGCACACAGTACATCTGCTGCTCTTTAAAGGGAGAACAGGGCACTGTAGGTTGCTTGGAGCATGACAGATCCAGAGTTCTCCTTGGCTCTCATTTCTGTTGATTGCTGGAAAGACAATACCAGGTTCCTGGCAAAAGGAGTGAAGATGCCCAAATTGCTCCGTGCTGTGCCTGCTCTGCTGCTTCCCTTCCCCACGAAAAGATGCTGTGGGAAGCTGTGTGGAATACACCAAACACCTTCTGCACCCATCCTGCCATTGGGATAGCTTCTCCTCTGGTGCCTTTGTTGGAATTCTGTCCCTGTCACCCTGCCTTCATCAAAACTGAGCGTGTTCTAAATGACTTTGCATTCTTCACACACAGCAAACTCGCTGTGTTGCATCTGGTTAGCTAAAGCAATTGTAGCTCCACCAAAGGTGCCTTGTTCTCAGAGCTGTTTGAGGGCTGTGCAGCTCAGCACTCTGATCTCAGGCAGGCTCATTTTAGCTGTCACTGCTGTAACCTCCCGTGCCTCCCGCTCTGACACCACTGTTGTGACTCCCCGTGATGTGTGTGTGTCTGGCATAAGTAACTTATCATTGCCTGGCTGGGAACTGGGGGAGCAGAGCCGTGCATGTGCGTGTGTGCAGCTCCAGAGGGAACATGACAGTGCAGCAGGAGCAGGAGGAGGCTCAGCATCCTTTGGGAATGGTGCTCAGCACAGGAGCTGTCTCTGGGATGATGCATTCCTTATTTGTCATGGCAGGAAAGCAAAGTCTGGTGAAACCCGGTTTTCTCCCCCAAAGTGTGAGCATTTGCAGCTGCTCCTGGGCTGAGTGGCTGTGTCTGAGGGGTCTGTGAGCAGCTGCTCTGGTGCTGAGGATGGTGGGAACAGCTCTGTTTTGGGATCACAGCAGTGCTGGGCTGCCACTGCCCTCAGAAGTGGCCTTGATGAGCCAGAGCTGTTGCACATGAGGATGTGACAAGTACTGGTCACCACCTGGGGTTTTATTTTGGGGCCATAGGGCCAGCAGGAGACTGTTGGATTTGCATCGTTCCCGACTCCAGGCCAGTGAACTCCTTATCCAACCCAACTCCTACGGTATCCATTTCTCCTACATGTTTTCTAGAACCTGTTCTGATGCTTTTTGAAGTGTTTGCAGACACCCTCTTAAGGCACTGCTGATACTGCCTTCAACTCTCTGCTTCTAATTATAATGAGATAACCCACTACAGCTGCCACTGGAATCTGTACAACCTGGAGAGCAAGGGAATTTGCAGCTTCATGCTTTTGGATGGGAATAGAAGCATCTCAGAAAACCTTTTGTGAACCAAGTTATCAGTGTTACACATCTGTCATTTCACTTTCCCAGATCTAGACTGCAAAGAAGCAACTCACCCTAATGTGAGGGTGGATTCTCAGGATTTTCACCTAAGCATTCCTGCTGCTTCTTCTTCAGTGTCCAAGGAAAATGTGAATTTAAATCTCTGTGTTAAACCTGTGCATTGCCCAGCCTGCACAACACAGAGGTGGAATTTTGCAAACAGATGTGACACCTGAGAGAGGGAGGAAGAGCTGGACATGTTCTGTATAGTAGCAGCAACCACAATTTTGACTCCTTAAAGAAAAAAACATTTTGAGGAGATGGTGTGTAAATGAGCTTACTTGAAGCTTGGATTTGTGCATTTAAATGATGCCAATGCAGTGGGGTCATTGTGGGTTGATTAGTGCAGTTCCTTCCCTGAAGAGGTAGAGGTGATATCCACTGTCAATCACTAATCCAGGCTTTAATTATGAAAACACAGTGAGAATACCATTTGGACTTTATTTTCTATTCTTGTCCCAGTTTACATTCTAGTGTCCTGAGAAACGACCCCACATCCAGGCGATCCAGCAGCTCCACGATGCTGGATGGAGGAAATATTGGGAAGTTTGACTTTGAGATCACAGACTTCTTCCTCTTTGGCTCTCCCTTGGGTCTGGTGCTTGCACTGCGGAAAACTGTAATTCCAGCTCTTGACAGTAAGTCCTGGTGCAAAGTGCTCCTTGGTGGGTGGTGTAAGCACCTCCTGCTGCACTTGCAGGAGTCTGCTTAAACCCAAACATTTCCGTGTCATATTTATTGCACCATAAAGAAGCAGATCTCCGTGTGCTCTATGCACCACTGATCATACCATTTCCAAACATGAAAAGTGCTGGGCAATTCTTGAATCTGTAAACATCATAATAAATTGTTTCAGTTGACTAAACTAGGAGATGAGGGAGATGATAAATCCCTTGCAATTTTGTAACCCAACAGTTGTCCTTTTTAGAGACAAATATTTACAGTATTCTAACAAGTAACATTTTGATAGTTGAGGGATTTTTTTCTTTGTCTTTTTAGTCTTCCAGCTCAGACCAGCTTGTCAGCAGGTCTATAACCTGTTCCACCCTGCAGACCCATCTGCTTCACGCCTCGAGCCTCTTTTGGAGAGGAAGTTTTACCTTTTGCCCCCTTTCAATATTCCCCGGTACCAGAGGTTCCCGCTGGGCGATGGCAACTCTGCAGTTTTGGGTAAGTCCCTCTGGATCCACTTTAGCTGTTTAAAGGGTTACAGCCACATTTTACATGAAATTATCAATGCAATTGGAAATGGTGAGAAAGAGAACTGGCCCTGTAGCATTAGCCTTGGTCCTGATTCACCAGAAAAGGAATTTTCTTCCAGTGAAATCAGTGCCTTGTGTCCTGTGTGCCCTCTGTTTGTCACACAAGCACCTCCAGCTGCTGAGGGTCATGAGGTGGTGACCTCTCTGTAAAGGCCTCTGTTTTATACCCAGACTGGTGCTTGTGACTGAGAGTGAATGAAACACAATTGAGTTGGCAGAATTTAGGACTTGGAGGGCCAGAGAAGACTGGAGGGAGCAGAGTCTACAGTGAGATGATGAGCTGATTTACTTGTTTGCATCCCATTTGTCTAATATTTGAATCATGCAAGACTAAATGAAGAAGACTCTGTATCTAGAGCTGGATAATTCTGGTGATCCTCTGCATCATTTTAAAGTTGAAAACCTAAAGAAGTGGCCTTCTACATGCATCAGTGTCTTCAAATATTGTAATTGCTCAGTCTAGAGGTCTGATTTGTTAAATGGGCACAAACTAAACCCCATGTTTAATGAAGTGAATAAAATGCTTTCTGCAGGCCCCACTCACTTGTCAAGTTTAGCCAAGATCTTGCTGCAACACTTTTTAAAAATGGATCCACCCACAACTGCATTTGTACCCAGGCCAGTTACAACAGCTCAGGGAATCTATAGCAACTCGAAGAGCAATTTGCTTTTTGGGTGTATTCTAGGTATCAGCTGCAAGGGGCTTATCACAAAAAAAAAATATCAGCTAAAATATTATTTTTTTTCTCTTAAATACATTCCAAAGCCCCTGTTCTCACTGAACCCAGAGGTAGAGGCCCCATTGACACTAAACTTGTGTTCTGGTTATCATTCTGGACAGCAGCAGGACTATTAGAGCCTCCCTGGACCTCTAAGTTGGCCGTGTTTGGAGAGACACTTGCTATGTAGTGAAGTTAAACAGCAATTAGCTCTCCTATGAGAAGGGCAGAGTGATTGCAAAACCTCCAGGTCTGAGCCTTGTTATTTTAAGAGATACTGCTCTGCCTTGATGAATAAAACTGGCAAAAACCAGCTTTAAATTCTCTTTTCCTGTAAGACAAAGCCTCTTCATTTGCTTATCAGAAGGTAACAGGCCATTCCTTTCCATTACAGTCCATATTGTGATGGACACATTACCCAGAAGGACTAACCATGATTCACCAAGCTGCTCCTGAAGTTAGTGTTCACTGGAGGGCACTCCACAGAAGTTAATTGCTGCTATAATTAAACTGTATGTTTTGCTGACCATGTAGAATTCAGGTGCTCAGTTATAATTGGTTTTGTACAAAACCTTGTGTAACACTGCTGTGCACATCTCCTCATGCAAGTAGCTTTTTTGGAAGTCCACAATTCAGGAAGCCTCTCAGGCTGGTTTTTCTCCCATTTTCCCATCTGTACTAAATGCTGGTCCCTATTTCATTTCAGTAGACTTGCAGAGGAAAATCAAACTCACATCCCTGCTTACTCCTGTGCTTTGCACTGTGTAGGCTGTGAGTCTGATTCTTCCCTTCCAGCATATTTTTTTCCACTCATAGTAAAAAAGATTTCTCTGGACCTGCTGTGTATTTATGGATTTGGCCTAGAAGGGGGTGAAGATGCCTCCCTTTTGTTGTTGAAATGCCATCGTTGTGTTCTCCTCTGCTCCCAGTTAATCTCTGATGTTGGTCTGTTTGGAAATCACCCCTGTTTTGTTTCTTTTACTCTATTTGAAGGTTGTCTGTTCATTGAAGACTCATAATTAAGTGCTGGGGTGTAACTGTTTGTATGTTTAACACTCTGTGGCCGCATGTCTGTTGTTCTTTGTCCTTCTGTTATGTTTTTTTTTTTTCCCCATCTGCTTCTAGTTGAGACAATCCAGAACAATCCCATCCTGCTCATGGAAAGTAGCCCTCTGGGTGCTCTCCAGCACCAGGACAGCTTCATGGAAACAAGTATCCCCGTTCCCGTACTGAATTGGCAAGATGTTTCCAATAAAAGTGCTGGTTGTGCTGAGTGTGTGTAATCTACACTTTCGTATTGTCTGTGGTGTTGGGTTCTTGGGGTCCTTTTTTGGAGATCACACTGCTGCCTCCTGGAGTTGAAACTTCGTGCTGTGCCTCAGGCTCTGCCACACAAAAAAAAACTACTGGGGATCACACCTGGCTCTGGAAGAGCTACTGTGGAAAAAGGGCTTGGGGTTATAAGCTCTGTCCCATTCTGGTGTTGATGCTGGGAGCTGCTGCCATGCATGGACTGGTTTGCTCTGTGCTGCTGGAAAGAGGCTTTGGCAGAGACAGTCCCTGGTAGCCCTGCTTGTGTGGCAGAATCCCTAGGGAAAGGGTGTCCTGCAGTGTGCAGCTCCCCAGCAGCCACGAATCACCGTGCCCAGAAGTCCAGTTGATGTCCATGTCACACCAGATTTTGTCCCTTTAAGTATTTCATGTTTGGACACTTGTTGTGGCTCTGCTGAACACAGCACTGAGGCTTTCAGACCCCAGCGTGGCTCTGCGTGTTGGTTATTTTAAATTAATTTCTCGTCTCCCGCCTTAAAAGCAAAGTTTGATGCATTTGTTTTGCCTTATTTTCCATCATCAGTGCTGCATGGCCTCATTTATTCTGATTGTGGCTGGTGCTACATCTGCAATTTTGATGAGATTTGCCTTTGTTTTGGTTTTTTCCCCGCGTGTCTCACTTGCCCGTTCTCGTTCCTTTCTCAGTGTTTTGCACTGGGAGCTGGGTTCTGCTGCCCTGTTTGTGTTTAACAAGCTGAGCCTCACTGTCCCTGAGCAGTTTGGGCTGTTATGTGGTCATACAGGATGGCAACATCACCGAGTTTTCCAGGTGATCTCTCCCTCTGTCTCCTGGAGGTGGGGAGGATTTTCAGGTGTGCAGTTGCTGTGTTGCCTGTGCTGTGAGGTTCTGTGATAAAGCAGAGGGAGAGGATCTGGTACTATTAATTAATCAGAGGTCCCTGATTAAATGCCATTTCACTGTGAGGTGATACTGCCTGTGGTGAGGACAGAGGTTGTGGAAACATCCCTTGCCCATGGCAGGAGGTTGGAATTGGATGGTCTTTAAGGTCCCTTCCAGCCCAAACCATTACAGGATTCTGTGATTCTCTGCTTTTTACATTGTGGATCAAGAGCACAGTGTGTCCAAGCAGTTCTTAGTGTGAGTGTAGCAAGTTCTGAATCCCAGTTCAGCCACTGGACTGCAGGAGATTTCCAAAATCACCAAAACTTGTGGTCAGCAGAAATCTGTTGCTCTTGATCTCAGGGTAGTGGCTGCAGAGTACCCAGCACTGACCAGTGACTCCAGTGCAAGCAGGGCCTGGCCTGTGCTGAGCAGCTGCCTGGCTTTTCTATGGTTTTTAACATTTTTGTTTTTGTTGAACTGTATATATTTTTTGATTGCTTTCAGTATTTCCTGCTTTGGTGCAATAGCTCAGTCTCCAAGTAGCACATAGCAAAATCTGTCATTCAGCTACCCCAAGGACTTACCTGAGAGGATGGCTCAGGGCTGTTCCCTTATAAGAGCATTGATAAATGAGTCCAAAAGTGAAAGAGAACAGCACCAAAATGAGTAATAAAGATTTGTGGGTAGGCCAAAAGAAAAAAGTGATTTGGCTTCCCATGTCCACTCCCCTGGAAGTGCAGTTAAGCCTTGGGCCATGGCATGGGCTGTGCCATGTGGTTCCAGCAGCAGCAGGTGCTTTGCTGGGAGGGGGCTCAGGGCACTGCTGCAGCCAGGCTCCTCTTCCTCACTCTGGTCCAGTGGCCCTGAGTCACAGCACAAAGTGCAGCAAACAAGGGCCCCTCTGTCCTTACTGAGTGACAGAGGAACAGCTAATCTTGATAAAGGTCTTGCTGCTGCTGGACCTTCTGGCTTCACTCTGGGCTTGCCTGGAAAACCTCCCTGTGGCTGTCAGGACCAGAGCTGTGGCTGGGGATGCACCTCTGGAGTGCAGGAGGCTTCCCATGGCTCCTGTTAGGAACATCTGGCTGCAGGTGCTGGGGTCTGTCTGTGCCAGCATGGCAGCATCTGTGACATCCCACCCTGGTCACTACACTCCCCAAGAAAACCCCCTTGGTTTCAAAATTGCTGCACAAGAGACATGATGGAGAGAACACACAAATTCAGGAAATATGTTGTTAGGTTTTTGGGTTTTTTCTGCGAGTCAGGTCTCAGGATTTTCTTTGGAAGTTGCTGTCACTGCAGCTTTGGTGTGGAGGAAGCTTTTCTGAGTGGGTTGTAATGCATAAAACAGGTTTTTCTCAACATTTCCCACCCTGCCTTTTCCTGGCCTTCGTTTTTCTTAGAAACTGCCCTTTCTCAGGGACAGAGGGTGTGCAGCTTGGGGAAAGGGAGAAGCACAAGAGCAACCTGAGTGGGCAGGAGCAGGAGAGCACTGCTGTCAGGTGGCACCTTGTCCCCTGCAGAGCAGACTCCTGCCACCAACGCAGGCAGTGCTGAACTGAACAGTTCAGTAATGCTGAAACACCTCAGGCTTTAACAGGAGTGGGAATTGTTCCTCTGCTGACACCAGGATGGGGCTGGAAGGGCTGCTGAGGTTGGGTACTTTTGCTACAAACTCAGTATATTCCAAAATCCCTGGTCAGCCCAGGAAAACAAGATTGGCTAAAAAAGAGCAAGTCCAAAACCTTACTGTTTCTTACTTTATTCACTTTCTGGATTCTCAAAAAGGAGTTCAGGCAGAGCTAAGTGAAGTGGGCTAATGGAGTCAAGGCCATGTTGAGCTCAGCCTTTTCTCCTGTAACATTCTTGAACTTGTCTTCCTAATTCAAGCCACAGGTGCTTTAGGTTAAAGCAGGAGAAGAAGTTCAGGTTTCTCTGGTGGTTAAACCTGAACACAGACAAAGCCAAACCTCTCCTTGCATCTGAGGAGGTTCAGGGAAGCTGATGATCATCACCTCTGTTGGGGCACCCATTTGGTGACACAAGAGCAGGAGCACAGGAGGATCTCATAGGCAGGAGAATGGAGAGGGAGAGGTGAGCAGAGAAGAGAGGGTTGTTCCAGGTCCCCCAGCAAAAGGAATGAGACCCTTTACCCTTGAGACCTTTGTGGGGTTCAGTGCAGCTCCTGTTTTTCACTTGTGTTGTCTCTTCTTGCTCATGCTGGTGCTTTGTACAGTCAGAAAACAGCACTGGCCTGGTGGGACCAGCTGGGTTGTGGATCCTGGTCACAGCCTTGACAGCCAGCAGCTTGAGGCAAGGTGAAAAGAGGAGGAAAGTGATGCTACTAATGGCCTTTCAGGCACAACGTGGGCTGTGTGTGCAGCTCATCATCAGGTCAGGCTCCTGCTAAGGCTCAGATCTCACAGTCCACAAAGCTTTTACACAGAGCAGCTTGTGGCCTGATTTTCCCTGCAGAGAACAGAACTCTTTTACTGACACTTAGCCACACATTTTCTGCTTCATACATTCCCTCTCCCGCGGCTGCAGCAGGATTTGTGTGGGCACAGACGCTGCTGCTGCGAACTGAGGGATTGGAGGGAGAAAATCAGTAACCCCAAGCAAAAAAAGATTGATATTAAAATAAACCAGCAGCTAAAACAACGCCCTGTGTCAGCCATGGGCCAGGTTTAAATCCAGGGATAACTAAACAGGCTGGAATAGGTGGAGGATGTTGATGTGTGGGAGTAATGTGCTCACATTCCTTGCAGTATCTCCTGTCTGATATCTGGGAATAGATTCAGGTGCTACTCCTCAAGTGCAGCAGAGATGGGCAACCTTAAAACCATAATGAATTGCTTTGCTTTTGCATGTTACTGCCACACTGGTGCTGCCTGCTGTGAGCACCTGGTGTTGGCATTACAAACCTGTGCCCTGCAGGAGCTTGGGATATCCCACTTAATTTGGCCTCATAGCATCCACAGAGGGAAGGATGCTCTTGGCACTGTGACAGAGAGAAAACTGAAATGCAGAGATTTTAGTGCGACTTTCAGCATCTCTCCCTGAGTGTTTGAGGTTCTTTTCCCTTCCATCCATATATAAGGTCTGTGTGAGCATGATTTTAAACCCTCCTTTCTGTATTTATGTACTGAGGGGTTTGGCCTAACTCAGTAAACCTCAGGTTGAGATTTAAAAATCCAGACCTGCATGTTGTACCAAAAAAGCTCTGTTTTCATAGAGCCTGAGTGCTCCCTGATCTGCTGACTCTGATGGAAGATAGAAATGCTCAGCACCAGACTCCCTTCAGTAGCCCTTTCTCCAGATTAATGAGTATTGGCTGTGTCCTTCAGCAGTAAAATACAAGCCCAAATTTAGTCCCTGCCAGGCATGAAGATGTTTTCTTGATTTTTGTTTTAATAGTGCTTCTATCTTGGAGATATTCATTTAAGTTTAAATATCTCAAGAAAAAAAAATAGCCCTTTCTAAGGTGTTTTTTGTTGTTGTTGTTTTGGTTATTTTGTCTCAATGTGAATATATAAAATTGTGTATATTCACATCTGTATGTATGACACATGCTTGTTATTGCTGCTTGAATAAGTCTGCCTGGGTTTTTCTTTGGATCTGGTTTTTGAGCTCTTTACTTTGCTTCTCTCAGTCAAAGACTGCTCCTCCAGCCATATGTCTCTGCCTGCTGTGCTGTTTGCTTTCTTTTCAAACCAGAGCTCCAATGAAGTGTGGGGTGTTTCTGTTTCATTCCAATCAGCTCTGAAAGGTTTTTGCACGTACCAGCTTTGTTCACCTCCTTCCTCAACCCCCGAGTTCATCTTGCCCAGCCTCTGTCTGTTGGTCTAATATTTTGATTTCCCTGTTTCAACTTTGTAGCAGATGTTGTTCAGTCTCATGGTGCCGTCTTCATGGAAAACGCGTCCCTGTCCACCCCCATTTCAGCCCCTCAGTTCAGGGGCTTCCGGAGAGCCAGTGAGATCAGCATTGCCAGCCAGGTCTCAGGAATGGCAGACAGTTACACTGCTTCCAACATAGCCAACAGTAAGTGTTGCACCCCTCCGAGGCTGAGCACGCTCCGGCCGAGCAGCTTCTGTCCGTCCGTCTGTCCGGGGGGTGCTTCCCATTCATAACCAACAGCTTGGAATTGTTCTGCCACGGTCAGTGCCGTGTGTGAGCACATCCCTGCAAGAACAGCTGATGTGTTTGATGTATTGGATGGCCATGCAGGGACCACAGCTGTGTTCTGCATGTTGGACCTTGCTGGTGATGAATTGTGAAAAAAAAAAGATAATAATTGCTAACTCTGAGCACCATTTGGCTGTGGTGTGTGGTGAGGGTTAATCCAGAGGGAGGTTTCTGTGCTGCCATGGTAAGTCATGCAGAACTGGTCGGGATCAGCACTTGATACCAGATGGGTAATGAAGGATGTGCCTTGGTGCAGATCCCTCAAACGTGGCCCACAAAACCAGGGATGAGTAAGCCCCTCTGTAGTGCTGAAAGGCAAGGACAGGTTGGTTCAGAACAGAACATTTATTACTTTGCATTAGAAATTCAGCTCTTCTGCAGCCCACTTGGCAGCTTCCAGTCAGTTCTGACCCATTTCCCAGAGCTGAATGAGGAGTAAAGGGAATTTTTGATTTATTATTTTTCCCAAGACCTGTATAACTTCCTAACTAATACAGTGGAAAAGAACAGACTTTGTTGAGTGGAGAACAGACTTTATTAATGGCTCAGCCCCTTCTTTATTTCAGCTCAGGTATGAGATAAACACTGTGTCCTCATGGACCTCTGGTAACTCAGACCAAAAAAAGGCTGAAAAAGAAAAAAACCACCCAAAAAACCAACCAAGCAAAAAACATGCGTATGAGAAAATCTTCAGCCCAAACTCTATTCCCAGAAGGTCTTAAAAATTTAGAGAGACATTCCTGGCACGGGTTGTGAATTACTCACTGCATAATTAATTGCTGAAGTTAATAATGCTCCCGGAGGCAGGTATGAGTTGTTGAAGGTCTGTGGGCGCTGCTCAGGGGCTGCTGTAACCTCCTGCCCTGTTTGAGGCAATACTCAGCATCAGGACTAAAATTCCTTCTCTGACAAAGGAGGTTTTCCTGTGTGAAAGTGTATCCAAGAGCCAACACTGCACTCCCCGCATGCGTCCTTTTACTTGTCCTGACATCTTGCCAAGCACTGCTAAGTAGGATCTGCTTGGGAAGCAGCTCTTGGGGGAGAAGGTGTTTGTTTTGTGCTGCTTTCCCACCCACGGGGAGCTGCTGGGCTGGCACACAGTGCTGGTTCATGGGGAGGGTTTTTGCTGGGTGATGCCCCGAGGCTGGAGTGTCCCACTGAGAGATCTTGTCCCAAACTGCAGTAGGGTTGAGTCACACAACACTCACCCCAGCTTTCCCCATGCTTTCCCCCCTTGTGCAGCTTCTGCTTTGTGTAATTTATTCCTCCACACAGCCATCAAAGCCTGTTCCTGACATCAGGGAGGAAGAATCTTCTCTTGACTCCGAGTGTCCCCGAGCTCCAGCTCTGCCTTTGCTGCTCTTTCTCTCAACTTCATTGGTGTGGTGGTAACGTGGAGCTGTGGCACTGAGGGCTGGATGTGATCCATGCTTATCCCCAGGGAGAGCTGGAGGAAGGTTGGAAGGACAGTGCAAAACCACACCTCCCTTCCAGGAGCCTCCCTAGGGGTGCAGCTCCCCTGGTACCATGAGTTTGTGGAGGATGAAATCAGTGTGTGCCATAATAATAAGTGATTTCTGCTTTTTTTTATATTTTATTTTTCCTTTTAGAAACCAAACACCACCCTAATCATTGTAGAGGGTTTAGCCTTCTATCCCAACTTGCCCTCCCTCACAAATCCCCTACCCAAACCTCGTTCAGGAGGCATAGGCAGCATAAACACGAAATCCCTGCCAAGGGAAGGAAGCTCAAAGGGCCACGGAGCCGGGCAGCAGGCTGTGCTCTTCGGATACCAGACCTGGACATCAAGACAGGTATTCTGAAGAGATCCACTCCTCTCAGCCTCCTCTCTCATTTGATAGTCACAGAACTTCACAACAAATCTCTGCGCTTTCACTGAGGCACTTGCAGCTTCTGATTGCATCTTAACAAGTATTTCTGTCACTTTGCCCTGAAGATCGATCATAACACCGCTAACAACTTGGCAGGAGCAGGAATTCTTCTGGGCAGAGCTGAGGGGACAACGCTTCTGCCTCCACCACTGTCTTTTGAGCATGGAAGAGTCAATCCTGTCTGCTTCCTGTAAAGAATCTGAAATTACCCAAGCTGGGGACTTGCATGAGAAATGAAAGTTGGGACGTGACCAGGAGCTGTCAGTTTGGAAGGCAGGGAATCAGAAGTGGCTGTGGGGAGGTGCCTGTGAGCTGTTGAAAAGCCACATTGATCTGTCAAACCTTGCTCTTCCTTCCCATGGCTCTTCAGAAAAGTGGGAACTATCAGGATGACGGTGGCCTGGCACCTGGCACAGCCAGGGCTGGGCCATGGGGACGTGCTGAATCCAAATCCCTCTGCATTTGCTGTGGTGGGAACTCTGTGCAGGTCGCTGGAAGGAGCTGGTGGATCCATCTTTTCAGTTCAGCATCTGTGCTCATCACCAGCCAGATTTTCCTTCGCAGAGGGGTGTGTTGGGATTGTACCTTAAACCTGGCAGCTTTCCTGGAAGTCTTTAAAAAGGGTACGCTGTCACAGAGACAAACCAAGCTTGAGGAAGCCCTTGTCAAAGCCCCAGCTTGCATCCTGCATGCAAACACAAACAACATTCTTCTGCTGCTCTCTTGAACTCCATCTTTTCTTTCCTTGGCTGCTTTTCTGGGCAGGAGTGCACAGGCATTGAGGACTCCTTGCTGCTGGGAAAGCAGCCCATGGGGTCTGAGGCTTTGGACTGAGACCAGGGATTGGGGCAGGATGTGTGCATGGGCAGAGTTCAGGGCAACTGAGGTGTGGGAGTGTCCCGGGGGTGAAGGATGTCTGTCAGACACTTGATTGTGAATTGTTGGCTCCCTGGGGGAGAAACTTGTCTGTTTTGTTTGTATCCCTGCCCCCCACAAAATCCCAATGTATTTTTCAGTCCCCCATGAAATGAAGTCCCAGTACTCCCAGGTACTTGTCTTGTCCACCACAGAGGCTGTGCCCCTGGGAAGGCTGGGCTGCACATCTCGGTTGCCTGTAGCGTGGTAGCCCAGGAGGGCAGTAAGGACTTGTTGGGGACTACCAGTCCCATCAGCACGTGCCATATTCCCTGCCTTGTGGTGCCTTTCAGCATCCTGTGGATTCCCAGTATTCAGTCCTCTTTAGTGTGGCCAGTACCTGGATGCAATTCCTTGGTGAAAGCTGAAGGAGTTGGAAGCAGGGCTGGAGACGGGCAGAGCACACCCATCCTTCCTCCCACAGCTCCAGGGAGATGCGTTGCTGTCTTTATGTTTTGGCTCATTGCACAGGAGTCTTGAGCCCCTTCCCTGGGGTCTGGACTAACAGCCAGTTAACCTGCCCTCCAGTGCCTTCCTCTTTGCTTAAACAAGGGAGAGCTCAATGCTGGTGGCCGTGTGTTCCTCTTTTGGTGTGAGCGAACACAACCGAGCCCTGGGTCGGTTCCCCCAGAGCAGCAGGACCAGCCAGGGAGCAGCCTCCTGGCATACCTGGAGCAAGGAGCCAGAGCCCTGAAATCCCTTTTGTTAACTCTCTTTGTCTGAATGAGTGTTTTGCTTCTGTAGTTGCTGCCAAGTGGTGGGGAACCAAACGGATCGACTACGCCCTGTACTGCCCCGATGCCCTCACGGCTTTCCCCACGGTGGCTCTGCCTCACCTCTTCCACGCCAGCTACTGGGAGTCCACGGATGTCGTCTCCTTCCTGCTCAGACAGGTACAGTCATCCCCTCTCCCTGACCTCCCTTGGGTTGAAAAATGCTTAGGGTTCTTCGTTTTTTCCAGTGCACCTTCCATTAGACTTGTTGATGCATAGAGATGAAAAAATACCCTTTACCCCTGCAGGTCTATTTTCTTCACTTCTTTTTTTTCCTCACCTGTGGTGTTGGTGGAGCTGCACACATATAAACTTCATGGATTTGCACAAACCTGCTTGGTTTGGGGCTGGGTTTATCATCAAAGCAGGTTTTAGACAGACTCATGGAGAGAGCCCAGGGCAGTTTCCTGTCAGATCCGTAGTGGCAAATGTCAGTGGCACTTGTTTCTTGATCTGTGTTCTGTGTGTGCCAGGTCAGATCTCAAGTCTGAAACTGAAACTTCTCAAAGGACAAATAAAACTAGCACCAGATGCCATAAAACCAAAGGGGAAGTTTTATATGAATTCAACATGAATTGATAGGCAGAATGCAGTTCTCTATTTCGCCTTTCTAAGTTATTGTTGTCTCCTCTAGGAACTCATTGGGATTTAGTCCTGCAGCACAAAGCAGTTCTAGGGCCAGGAGAATAGGGGTTGTTGGTGTCTGGGTCTGACACCTCAGATTTTATCAACCTATATTTGGCCTAAAATTCAAATTTACTGTCTAAAATGTGTTTTTCCCTAAAAGAAATATTTTCCTTTCAGTTCCTTGGGGATGAGGGGGAGTTATTTGCCTTTAAAAAATATGAACTCCCCATGGAATGACACTTACAGCATGAGGCTGGAAAAAACAAAACTCAAATCAACTCTGTGGTTTGTGTTGCCCACTTCGGCGCCGGGTTTGCTTTGTGTTAGCTCAGCTGTTAAACCCTCCCTGTTCTCCTCCAGCCTCCTCTGCTGAAGCTCTCAGTTATTTATGATTCTGTTGGCAAACTTTCTTTCAGTGTTAACTTCCAAATGGTGTAAGAAATGACAGCGGTGTCAGTGCTGGTGGCAGCTGAGCAGTGCTGATAATCCCGTGAGACTCTTCTCTTCCCAGGCTGTGTCCAGGCTCTGCCTGCACACTCCTGGCTGGATGGTCCCACATCAAACCCAGCCTAACAGGGCTGGAAAGAAGAGAGAACTCTCATTATGCATGAAGGGGAGCAGTTAGGACAGTCTCACACACAAAATGTTCCACTTGGGAAATAGCCAATTACTCAGCCCAAATCTGGGTCTGTAGGACTGTGTGGTATTTCAAACCTTGTGGCTTGAGTACCTGGAAGTACTTCTCCATCCATTCTAAGCCTGCTGGTGGCTGCCTGGGTAGTCTGGCACTCCCTTGCCCAGTGCCTGTCTCTGTTCCCTCCTCTTTGCCTTGACACCAGGGTTTTTCTCATCTTTTGTCTTCTGGCTGTCCTTCACCAGCACCACACAACTGCTTCCCCTAATAAGGACTTGTTTCTAATGGCCTTTGAAAGTCATCTCTGGACAAAATGTAAAAAGAAGCTGTTGAATACTTTTAGTCTCCAAAGATTAAATCTTGTTTAAACAAGCCCAGATAGCATTCAAAACACATTCCTGATTTAAATAATTTTCAGTAAAACTTGTTATTTTGTTTACATTGGATTTCCATAAGCTCCCGCCCCAGCAAGCTCATCCTCCCTGGGGTCCCTTTTCCATTTCCCTGGATGAAAACCAGCTTCAGCTCTGCAAAGAGAGCTGGCCCGTGTCAGCCAAGCTCAGCTGGAGAGCTGCTTGACCTCACAGAATATGTTCAGGACCTGTAGAAGAGCCCACATTTAGGAGGCTTCTTAATTTTTTGGTCACAAAGGACTACTGGCAGTTTTGGAGTTCTGTGTGCAGGGTCACCTCCCAGTCCTGCAGTGCTATGAGTCTTTGAGGTGTCCCCCAGCCTTTGGGTGTTATTCTTCCTTTTCCATTCTAGAGGTTAAGGTCTAGGTAGGATTTAACCCTCCTCTCTCCATGTTCCTGCCTCTCATCCCTGTCCATGCCCTGGTGACAGGCAGGAATTGCCCTGCAGAACTGGATGTTTGGCAGTGATGTCCCACCAGCACAAAGTCCTGGAGTTCTGTCAGCCTCAAGATGAGGCCAGGATGGACAGACAGCCTGGGCTCTGCCTCACATGCAGCCAAGCCAGACCCCTGTGTGCCTCCACAGGGGTCAAATCAGTGAGAGGAGCAAAAGCCATGGAACAAGTGTTGGGAATTTCAGTAGGAATTAGAAATGAGCTGAAGGATCAGCATCTGTCGGCATGTGGCCAGTCAGAGCAGCTGGTGCTGGAGCTGTTACAGAATGGGGGAAGGCTCGTGTTCCCTTGCTGACCGTGGGAAGGGACTAATGAATCCTTGGAGGAAGGGCAGGTATCTTAGTGCAGAGCTCATCCTGCTGTGTCTGAGTCAGTTTTGTACCTCCTGACAATCCCCAAATCCAGCATCCCAGCCAGGATTAAGTCAGCGCTGGCCACAGGCTTTGCAAGGGCAGAAAAGGCCACTTGTCCTGGCAAACCTGCAAGCTGACAAGCCAAACACCCAGCAGCAAACTCAGGGGCCTCTCTCCCAGCATTGCTCTTCCTCACCACTGGCTCAGGAGATGCAGAACAGCCACAGGATGAGAGGGCTGATGCCTTGGTGGGATCTGTCCTCCCGCAGGTGATGAGACATGAGAACTCGAGTGTTTTGGAGCTGGATGGGAAGGAGGTGTCTGTCTTCACCCCCTCCAAGCCCCGTGAGAAGTGGCTCCGCAAGAGGACGAACGTGAAGCTCCGGGTAAGGGGGTTTGGGGCTGCACAAAGTGCAGTGTGTGTGAGTGTGTCCAAGTGTGTCTGAGTATGTCTGAGTGTGCCCGGGTGTGGCCGTGTGTGCCCGGGTGTGTCTGAGTGTGCCGGAGTGTGCCAGGGTGTGTCTGAGTGTGCCCGGGTGTGCCCGAGTGTGCCCGGGTGTGTCTGAGTGTGCCGGAGTGTGCCAGGGTGTGTCTGAGTGTGCCCGGGTGTGCCCGAGTGTGCCCGGGTGTGTCTGAGTGTGCCGGAGTGTGCCAGGGTGTGTCTGAGTGTGCCCGGGTGTGCCCGAGTGTGCCCGGGTGTGTCTGAGTGTGCCGGAGTGTGCCAGGGTGTGTCTGAGTGTGTCTGGGTGTGCCCGGGTGTGTCAGAGTGTGCCGCGTGTGCCTGAGTGTGACTGAGTG
>VZTT01053497.1:0-14662 GCA_013400855.1 Buphagus erythrorhynchus
GATTTGTATCTATCTGGACAGCTGTAAGAGTTATTGCTTTTGTAAGATGGTAAAATAAACACTGGTTCTGACCAAACTAGTGATACCAGAATGCAGATCTGTATCATATTACACAGGACTGACATAAAGTAAGTAATACAACATGCCAGAGCCAAGACTTAAAGGCCAAATTTACATTCCATTTTATTTATATACATATATACTGTGTGTTTAAATAGAGGCATAGTAAAAGATATAATTACTATGACTTCATGCAGAGACTAACATCCAACAGTTAAAATAACTGTTTCTTCTGCAAACCCAAAGCCATTTACCAGAAGGGCAAAATAAAATGATCCCATTTTACAAGTGGTACAATTTTGTGGTACAATGTAGAATCATGTAACAAGCCCTTTTCAGGATTCAAGATAGTGCTTTATGCTGAACAAAATAAAAATCCACTAGGATAAAAAAAAAAAAAAAAAAAAAAAAAAAAAAAAAAAAAAAAAAAAGGCGCGAGCACATANATTAAATTCAGGGATGGTTAGAGCACCATTTTTACCACAACTGTGACCCTGTTTTACTGTAATCTAACAGTCTTCACATGCATAGCATTGTTGGAGATAATGTTTTTAACATTGTACTTATTCAGATCCATTACAAGAAAGAGCTAAAACAAAGTTTTGATTAGCATGGTTGGTGTGGTTTTTTTTTCCTTTTACTGTTTTTCAGTCATTTAAACGTCTTGAGTATTTATTTCTTTGCTTGTGCAATGATGCATTTAGACAGGACATCAAAGTAAACATGGTAACAAACTTTCAGGAGTCAATTAGAAATTCAGGGTCTAGAGTTCACCTTACTTGTGTACACAAAGGCAACACACTTTTGCCCACCTCTTGGTCTGCTTAGCACTGACACAATTGGCCTGGCACCCTCATGAGTAAACTCAATATCTCACTGCTAAGATGGGCAACACTTTTCTATTGCATAAGTTTAATTTTTCACCGATGAGGAAAGTATCTCACCCGCCAGAGGAATGGCATTATAGAAAGATACTTGTCCCGGTATAATTTTTAGGTTTTTGTCTCAGAGCCTGAAACTTGACTCAAAACAGGATCAAAAGCTAGATTAAATGCATCAGAAACTATGGTCCTCTTGACTGGTGAAGAAAAGGCAGGTGGGTTACGGTCTGTACCTAGCTGCCATTCATGAAATTGCAATAGTGTTTGACACAAATTTAGTTATTTTTGTCTGCTACATTATCATACATCTCTTTGCCCCTCTTTGCAGAGCTTGATATCAATTCCCTATTTTGTAAATGATGAATTAAGCTAGACATTATTCAGGTTACTCAGTCACAGTGACTAGCATCTAAATTCAAGAAAGCCTGCCTACCATCCCAGCCTGCTAAATCTTCACTTTTTTTCTGTCCTCTCAGTGGTGATGTGTAGTCATAACACCTAAACTAGGTAATGATAGGGGACAACATTAATGTGATTTGCTCAATGATTTTGTCTAAGCTGATAACAGAGATTACAGAAGAATGCAGATATGTGTGTGCCACTGCAAATGCATAGACATGTTTCGCCTTGGGTGACTCTACCTTTAGAGCACTACTGTTTCCAAAAATAGATTTAGGCACCTAATTTGAGACTCAGAAGGAAATTAGATCAAAACAGCATCCTTGGAAATATTTGTTGTTCACTGGGCACCTTGATTTGTCACTTTCCAAGAACAGGAGGAGGCACACTAAGATGGCCTAGTTCTTGCCTAATATTCCTTTTCATTTCAGAAACTGAGCCTTTCTCTATTTAAGCTTCACTGGGGCTCCACACAGTGGCTTTTCTTACTGATTTCATTCCAGCACTATCAAGCTGCCTATAAAATATAAGGGAAATTTTTCTTTCTCCCTGAAAAATAATGTGTTTTTTTTTTCACATGTCCACTGGCTAGATCATCCATACAGGCAGTCCCTGTTCCATCACATTCTCCTGGGAGAAGTTTCTAGTCTCTAGGCCAGTAGCTGTTTATGAACACCTCCACTGAGTATGGAGGTTTAGGGCATCTGTTTTAGAAGGAGAGTCCTGTGTTCCTTGCTCCTCCTTGCAATCACATTGCTGAGTTTTGCATTCAAATATCAATGGCTTATATTCCAATATGCTAGATATTTTTGGGGAGCAGAACGTGGAATCATTAAGCAACCAGCATCACCAGATTAGAAAGCCATATTCCCAGCTTGTTCTTTCTGGCCCAACAAATCTCAAATTCACCTTGTCACAGTAAGGCATATATTATAAACAGGTTAGAACAAGAGTAATTCCTTCCAACATGTATTTAGCTTTCAAGACTGAAGCTTCTATGACAGAAATGTAAAAAAGTTTGTGTCCCAAAAGCATATTTTTCCCCAATTTCTGTCAACCAGTGTAATATATTCTGTTATCCTTTTTTACAAATGTTGCTTTTTTTCTTGCATAATTTCTTAGGGAGAGAAAACAATACTCCTTCCCTAGAGTAGTGGGGGGAGAATTCTCTAAATAAAAGATAACAGCAGAGCAGACTTCAGCACTGAATCCATGCTGTCCACACTGCTTAACTCTTAGTTGATACCTTTCTTATGCTGACTGCAGGGTAAATCCCTCTATAGGAGACTAGTCCTAAGGAGTATAAAATCTGTCAGTCAGATGGCCTTGTGGCAACAAGCCAAAGACTGGTTCCTGGTCCTTTTTTATTTGCTAGTATAGATACACCCAAACTGGCTGCAGTGCTTCACTGTGAGAAGTAGGTTTGAGAAGACTGCTATGTCTGTGGCTACACAGTGACATCCTTTTCTTTTAATTGGAAGTAAAAACATTATAAAATTCTTTGGGGGAAAAAAGGTATGGATGGGCTTTCCTTCAAAAATAATTTTTGTGGTGTGGATTCTTAAGTGGTAAAGTGGAGGCATGTCACCTTAAAGAAGGCATGGGACTTTAGCTAATCTGTGTTGCTGGTGTTACTCATTTAGCCAGTTTTAGCTATTCTGGACATCCCTCTTTGAGCGAGGAAGGTATCTCAGATATCTAATATGAAGTTACAATTTCTGTTCTAGGGACATTGCTAAAGGTAAGAACTATGATAGTTGTCTCTGCCCTTTACTAAACTTAACCTTGTCACAGTTTGACCCTGAACAGAACTCCTTGACCTGGAAGATGCAGGATCTCATGGAGATCCTACCTCTCATTTGTACTTCTGGAGAACTATGAATGAGCTATTCACTTCTGCCATGCTGCAAGGCTTATTTGCTTTATGGTCAATTCTCAAATGTCTGTGAGAAGATTATCTGGGTTATGTATTTTATGTGTCATGCTTTAAAAAAAAAGAAAATCCTTTTCTGACCTCATTCCATGCTTATAGTCTCATTCTTAAAAGGTAAATATACTAAACAGAATGTGCTAGCATTTACTGTATGTGAGGGGCGTTTAGCTATGTTTAACTTTATTTGGGGATCCTGTCCCGTCCTGTCACTGTTCTTGCAGAAATGGCAGTATTTATGCTTGAAAACTGCTGCTGCAGAGTTACAGAGGGTTTGGTATCTAAAGTACTGTGAACACCTACAGTACTGTAAAAGTCATTGTGATTTGGGATGGCTTATTCTTGACCACTCTTTGCCCTCCCCACTGTGTAATTCATTCCTGCTATTCTCTTTTTTCCTATTCTTTGTGCCTCTGAGCAATTGATTTCTTTTGATAGGAGCTTTGATTGATGCTGTCTTGGCTAGATATCAGCTTTTTGAATTTTGTTTCAAGTGCTTTGTACTGTGGTAATTGTGTAACACTGCAATATTATAGGCGCCTGAGACAAGATTAAATAAATAAAATTAAGAGTTGTATGAAATGTTATCCTCCTTTGTTTTTCTTTGTATATTTTGGTTTGTTTAGTGAACAGCTTACATTTTTCAAGCGATATTTGTTAAATATTTAGTATAATTATAATAATTTGGGGATTTCTATCCTGAAAGTTTTTTTATTTTTATACAAAGTATTGCATGACACTTATTCCAACTAAGCAGATTATTTTCCCTGTCACTTATTTCTTATAGTTCAGCATAACTTAGATACACTTCATAATAATAGGATGATAACATGCTTGTTTCTCTTATTTTAATCCTTCAGTTTTATCTTAAAATATGGAATTAGAGAAAGAAAGAACTGGTTACCCCTTTGTTACCAATGTTTATTGACAAAAAATCTTATCTAATGAAAATACTTCATCTTCTTTTATGGAATTTTAGACTTTTAACATCTGTTGAACAATTGCATTTCTGGACTTAATATACAAATATGCAAGTGTCTTTAATACTATGTTTAAAAAAAAGAATCAAATATTCAGGGAAGTGACAGATGAGATTTAGTATAACCTGTCCACTTTTAATAAGATTTGCTCTGTCAGAGGATATGCAATTGTTACTGGAATAATTACACTAGTTATTAGATTAGAACAGAAAATATTAAAACTCTCTGATTAGATAAATGTTTTTAACACAGTTGAAACTAATACGTATTTCTGTTAAATGAAGTAGAGTTAATGGCATGCTTATGACAAACATGAAAGATTTTTCTATTATTTTCTCTGTTTTGCCAAGTTATTAAAAATGTAGTAATTTTCATGATTTAATATTAATATTGTACATTATACAGGGCATTGGTGCAACAAAAATCATGTTTTATTAAAACATAAACATGTTTTCAGTGTCATATCTAGAAACAGAGACCTGAGATTCTGGCACCAAGGTCTGATACAACCCACCTTGTATGAAACAGTAACCACAACACAATATTTTAAATTAATGGACTTGATTTTCCTTTTAAAAGTACTCTGAATATCAACACAAAGCATTTTCATTTCACCCATTTTAATGGCTTGGAAACAGAGATAGAATATTAGAGCAAAAATGTGTTGGTTGTTGTACCAAGAGAAGTGCCCAAAGGCAGCGAGGATCTGGTTTTGATACTGTGATATTTTCAGCAAGGGATCTTGTGTCCAAGAGCACTACACTGAGTAGAGCAACATCTTCTAACATCCTTGATCCCTTTGTTAGGCTTTTACAAGGATTTTTGCTGGACTTTGTTTTGGATGCAGACAACAATTCAATGTTTGTGAGAAATACTGGCACAAGTAGAGCATTTTTTCAGTTGAATTGTTTTGCTGATTATTAATTCTGTTATTTAACAAGTATATTCAGATATGTGTAGGGAATTTGGTCAGTAGCTTGTACTAAAAAAAACAAAAAACATTCACCAATCTTTTTGATTTCTCTCATTAATCATGCAAAATGTTGATCATGCAATTATGATATGTAAAAGTTGAAATGTCAATAAAATAATAATACACTGTTTCAGTACTTTATTAAATAGAGGGTGAGGGGACAAGTGCCATTCCTGGTCTCTCAAGAGCTCTGCAGAGTTCAGCAGTAAGTTTAAGGAGGAGGTGAAGGTTGGAGGACAAGAGAATTTCCCTGGAAGACCTTTGCTTCGAGCTGCTCTCTCCTGGATGACCTCTGTATTACGCATTGCTGATTTAGACTGTGATCCAACATATAATTATATGCTTCCTGACTAAATTTCATAAATGTATCTTGCTTGCAAAGGTTTTCAAGATTAAGCTTTCTGAAGAATGGCTTTTTCACACAAACAGTGGAACCTTCAATACTCTTTTTAAAATTTTTCTTCATTTTCAGATCTTCCAGTGGTGGTAAACCATGTAATATTATAGGAAAATTCAAAGAGTAAACATACTAAATTTTAAGAAATCTAAATACTTTGTATTTTTTTCTACTGCTTTATTTAAGTACAATTGTGTACTATATTCCTCCATTATTGGGCACCAGTTACTGCCAAAACATGTGTGGATATATCTATATCAATCTATATCTATATTTATATCTAGGACACATATAACCATTTACTACTGAATTATTGTGTTTAACAGGAGTGCGGAAACTTTGCACCTGTCAGTTCTGGCTGATTTTCAAAATTGTGTGCAAGTGTCAGAAAAATGACCTGCCAGTCTGTGCTAGTGATTAAGGTCCACACAAATTCTTCAGTGATTTAAAAAGGGTGTTTATCCTTGAAGGGTTATTCTGTATGAGTCTGTCCATCTCATAGCAAGCAAGTGAAATGTTTACTATCTGTATTAGGGATAAAATGATAGCTCCAATGTCAGTAGCACAGTACTGTCCATTTTGTGGCTAGTTAAAAATCACATAGGATGAAATACTAGCCCTGTTAAAGTCAGTACGACTTTGACATTGATCTTCCACCAAAATTATTTTTGTTGATTATCTTTATCTACTGCTAACTGATATTATAATAGCTTTTATGGGGGACCAGCTGTTTACTGAGGCCCAAACACACTTTTCCGAATTTTAAATGCAAAAGACACAGGCCCAGACTGAGCTTCCTAAATTCTGTTTGGGTCAGGGAGAGAGAGATGGGAGCCACAGTCCTCTCAAGAGGGTAATTCATAGCACCTACATTAATCTCTTTTCTCAAGGTCTCTTCTGAAGCAACATATTTCTCTCCATGTTTTTTGAACATGCAGCAAGCCTCAGAAGATCACAGACTTCAGCTAAATGCTGAGGTTGGACCACAGAAACAGCAAACTCAGGCAGGGCACTTTGGTTGTGTATTGAGGGATGTCACATGGCAGGCAAAGATCCATCCTCAGAGAAGATATGGGCAGGTCCTTGCTGCAGCTTCAAAACAGAATTAGTTAATTTTTTCAGCTAAGGTTGAGAAAATTTTTGCAGCCAAAGGAAGAAAGACTTGGAAGAGCTAAATTAATTTTTTTCTTCTTAATCCCATTTTTTTTACTTGTCAATCCAAGGGATGCCATGACACGGAGCTCCACGATATGCTCAGAGTAACAGCTGGTGAGGCTGGTGAGGCTGGTGAGGCCTCTTCTCCTCTGGTATATTGAAGACATTCCAAAAAAAGCATTTTGGTGTATGTATTTACATTAAAGAAAGACAGTCATACCAGTTACACAGAAACTAAATGTTTACTTAGCCTGCTACTGATCTGACAAACAGTAAACAATGATAATGCAACAATCACTGCTCATACTGAGGCTTGCTGAAGGAATTCAGTGCCCAGAGGCATTTAAAAGTAGTATTCATTTAAAACATATATTGCTGCACATGCAACCTGTATGCAGTAGGAGGCATAACTGGACAGAGGCTTTCAGATACTGACAATGCTTGAAACATCTGATAATGTTCCACAGGACCACAGTTAAGAACTACTCATAAGGGTCTTAACAATGAACAATCTAATTTTAGATGCAGAAATGGACAAAGGCAAGATTCAACTCCCTCTATCACTCTTCCTCTGTGATTAACAACAGTTCTATATTTACAAGAGCAAAATATTGCAGACACTGAGTGAAACCATGCTTAGAAAACTAAGGATAATGTGGGCCCATTACTAAATAGAGGGAGGACCTTGGTAACAGAAAGGGCAGAGAAGGCAGAGTTACTTAACACCTTCTTCACATCTTCACTGTTTAGACCAGTCCTCAGGAATGACTGAAGCAGGAGACCAGGGTAAAGAAATTAAAGACTTTCCTGTGGCCAAGGAGGTTTGGTTTAGAGAACACCCAGGCAAACTGGACACCCACCCATGGACATCCACAAGTCCATGAGCCCTGACAGGATGCATCCGTGAGTGCTGAGAGAGCTGGTGGATACCATAGCAAAGTCACTCATTATCATCTTTGAAAGGTCATGACGATCAGGAGAGGTGCCTGAGGACTGGAAGAAAGGAAATGTCATCCCCAGTGCTCAAAAAGAGCAAGAAGGAGGACCCAGGTAACTACCAAAGAGTCAGCCTCACCTCAGGCCCTGGAAAGGTGATGGAATGGCTCACCCTGCATGTCATCCCTATCCATGGGAAGGAAAAAAATGTAATCAGGAGTCAACAGCATGGATTCACTAAAGGTAAATCATACTTGATCTACCTGATAGCCTTCTATGATGAAAGAGCTAACTGGATGGATGAGAGGAAAGCAGTAATATTGTCTTCATTATCATGTATGTGTGTATTATTATGTAAGTGTCTCCAGCAAGGCTTTCAGCACTGTCCCTCACAATATTCTCATAGGCAAAGTCAGGAAGCGTGCACTGGATGAATGGACAGTGAGGTGGATAGAGAGCTGGCTGAACAGCAGATCCCAAAGGGTTTTTATCAGTGACACAGAGTCTAACTGGAAGCCTGTCACTAGTGTGTCCCCCAAGGTTCAATACTGGGACCAGTATTGTTTGACTTGCCCATCAATGGCTTGGGTGAAGGGACAGATCCTCCTCAGCAAGTTCACTGGTGACACAAAGCTGGGAGGAGTGGCCCAGAGAGCTGTGCAGCCCTCCAGAGGGATCTTGGCAGGCTGGAGAGATGGGTAGAGAAGAACTGTCTGAAATTCAACAAAGGCAAATGCAGGATCCTGTACCTGGGGAAGAATAACCCACCAGTACAGGCTGGGAGCCGCCCTGCTGGGAAGCAGCTCTGCAGAGAAGGACATGGGGGTCCTAGTGGACAACAAGCTGTCCATGGGTCAGCAGAGTGACCTGGGGGCCAAGGAGGCCAGAGGTATCCTGGGGTGCATTAGGAAGAGCATTGCCAGCAGGTTGAGGGAGGTGATCCTGCCCCTCTACTCAGCCCTGGTGAGGCACATCTGGAGTGCAATGTCCAGTTCTGGGCTCCTCAGGACAAGAGAGACATGGGGCTCCTGGAGCAGGTCCAGCAGAGGGCAGCAGGGATGATTTAAAAACTGGAACATCTCCTTTGTGAGGAAAGGCTGAATGAGCTGTACCAGGTCAGGAAGAGACAACAGAGAAGGGATCTCATCACTGTATACAAGTATCTGAAGGCAGGGTGTCCAGAGGATGGAGCCAAGCTCTTCTTGGTGGTGCTGAGCAACAGGACAAGAGACCAGCAGACCGTGATGCACAAGAAGTTTCACCTGAATATAAGGGAGAACTTCTTTACTGTGCAATTGACTGAGTCCTGGATCAGATTGCCCAGAAAGGTCTTGGAGTCTCCCTCACTGAAGATATTCAAGACCCATCTGGACATGATCCTAGCCACAGGCTCTAGAACAACCCTGCTTGAGCAGGGAGGTTGAACCAGACAACCCACTGTGGTCCCTTCCAACTCACCCATTCTGTGATTCTGAGATTCCTCTGGATAGGTGAATGGTCCATCCCTTCAGCAGGACCATGACTTTATCTAACCAGTTTAGAAATTTGGAAAACTAATTCCCTTGTGGGACCTGATCTAGAAAGTGCTGAGTATTTTCTGCATGCAAGTACTAACTCCCATTTTCTGCTTAACAGAAATTTGGGTGTTGGGGGTTTTATTTTTGTTTTTTTGGGGGTGTTTTGTTTTGTTTTATTTTTAATAGAAGGAAGAGAATTCTTTGGCCCTTCTTTCTGTTGAGAAGGACTGAGCTACAGGCCCATCAGGATATAGAATCAAGAGCTTATGAGATGAAAAAAGTAATGGATCGCTTTCTCTAAACCCTGTTGGCTGACATGGATTTTGTCAAATTATTATCTTTTGAGCTACACATCTTTGTCAACATGCAGCTTGTTTCCTTGGGCTGTGCTCTGATTTCTAAAATCTGATATAGTTTCTACAGCTCTTGCTGTAGGGTTTTGTGGGAGACAGTTTTGATCAGATTTATCTCAGCTTCTTTTCCACGTGCTAAAATGATATAAAATAAAATGTTGTACAAATCTGTTTTATAAAGCAAATTTAAGATGTTGCACCTGTAACATAGACTTAACCATGTTCTAAACACAAATAATAAAAATCATTTGAAGTCTTTGCTTACAAATTTCCTTTAGAAAACATTTACTGATTGTACCTGACTTGTTTTTCTATGTCATTGCAAAGACAAAGCAAATGCTGATTAAAGCAATTAAAAGTTCCCTTTGTTTGCACAAAGAGATGTATTCATATGCAGCTTTTTTCTTTGTAGACATCTTAATAAGCACCAGCAGATTGAATTAAAATCTGTCATCAGTTATATTTTTTTCTTGGAAGAACTGTCTGCTTCACATACATATTAAGAAAGATTTGTTACCAAAGCTTCCTTATATGTTTTCTATTTGTTTTTATAAAATGGTAAATGTTGAAATAACACTAGATCTATCAATCTGATAATATAATGCAATACATCTGACAGCTGAAGAGAGGAAAAAAAAAATGTAATGACTTATATAGTATTTGAGTAGTGTATTTTTTGTTGTTGTTATGTTTTTCTTCAAAAACACAACTGTGCTGTTTGGGTGTCTGCCACCACAGAGGGATATAAAGCATTATTGTGGATGGAGGTTCAGCTTTAGCAGAATATAAATTAAGTGCCGTGTAAATATAAACATCAATTAAGTTCTGTCACTTGTTAAATATTTATTTACTAAAATGATTTAAGCAGAAAAGCTTGTTGAGGGGAAAATTGTCTGTTTCTATCTATATGGTGCTGGTACCTCTTAGGAGCCTGCTTTGTTTCTATTGTTTCTTTATTTATAATCTCTTATGTGTGGTTGCAGAGGTTGCTATTTCAAGCAGCTGAAAATTTAAGGTGTATTTCTCACTAATGTTGAGCAGCATTAGGCATGTAACTCCCATTAATGCTAATGGGAATTAAGCAGATAAATACCTTCTTGCATTGTGGATAAGTGGACTTCCATTTTTTAAGGTGACAGGGACTTCATCTTTTTGCAACTGAGACATGATTGCCCATGGCAAGATCGGAGCAGTGCCCAGATACAGAGGGGAAGAATAAAACATCTGCAATGTATTTATCCTTTTATTCTGATTATCTCATTGGAATGAACTGTCAGTAGCTTTCAAAAGATTGTTAGGCTTACACAAACTCACAAGCAAACATTGTTAGGTTGCATGATCTTTTTCAGCTAGATAATGTATCTAGAGACATTTATGACTTTCAGATGTTCCTAATTTCTTTCTCATATTAACAATATTAATTAAAAATGGGTTTCTTTTGACTTCTATTGTCATAAAATAACTATTTCAGAGTAAAATCTCATGAAATAGAAGTTACTGAATGAGTCATTTATACCACTGTAATTTTTCTTTCCTGAAAGGATGACTCTGTTTCCCTCATTTGTTCTTTGTTTTACTCTGGATCCATATTTATTTGGCTCAGGCAGGTGATAATTATTTCAATAAGAACCCAGATATTTTAAAGAAATGTTATAAAAAATTCAGAAGAGAAACCTAGTCCTATTCTGGAAATATGGGTTGATTGGATGCTAATGAAACTTTCTGAATTATGACTGTACTTCACATCAGGCTTAATATACAGAATGTTTCCATCTGATATTTAAATATGAGAGAGATCAGATATAAAGACGTAAGAAGACATGACAAGTTCTAAATAAGCATTAAAATCTTAAACTTACATGTGCAGATAAACAGCTCCTTGGAGCCCAAAAATTTTAGAAAGAGAAATAAAAGTTTTTAAGCCTTCAAGACCAGGCACATTCTTACCCCGAGATTTACTTTTTAATCCCTTTAAGCACAGCTAACCATGTCAACACGGAACCAAACTAGTATGTACAAACCACCCAAAAACCTCTAACTGGTCATTGTTAAAAGGCCCAAGAGCTAGGTGCCTAATTGCCGTAAATACTGATTCCCCTAAGTTCTTTTCACATTCCCATCTAAATTTTCAATAATGATAGCAATCAGACAAACCATTTCAAAATTCTAATCAAATGTCTTCTCAGAACATTCATAAAATGAAATGCTGATGCAGCACATTCTATTTAATTGAGATACACTTAGACTAGGAAGTCCGCTTAATCAGGACGTCTCTCTGGGAACAATTTAAGTCCAATGATACTTAATGGCAATGACTACTGCTTAATGTGGATGGCAATTCTGCTTAATTGAGATCTCTTCCAGTGATGTAGTAGTTTACAGCTCTACACTTTTAAATAACTAAGACTAATTTTGTTATGGTTTATGTTCTCCTATATGTATTTTCACTAAATGTGATGAATTGAGTGGTATAACACTTGAAAAATGTTAGTCTCTGCAGCAAATCAGGCCTTACAGCATTAAAGATTCCAGGGTGAGCATGGCAAAGTAGAGGGAGATATAGTAGAAATGTGTAAACTGAAAACAGTAGTGTTAGAGGAAAGGAGAATATTGTCTCATTTTTTTTTCTGTATGAAACATCAAAATTAAGTTTTTTTAGTGGAAGAAGGGTCCAGAATTCATTTTTGAATGTAAATCAATGTCTTCTGAACCTTTGAGTATCAAAAGATGGGGAAGTAAGCAAACGAGGCACATAAGTTAACAACAAGCAGCAGATACTGCGCATCCACCATGTACGTACCGTGGAGGACAGGAAGAGAGAGCTCTGAGGTGTCTTTGTGGATGCTCCTGGCAAGGTCCTCACATATGTAAGGTGTGCCATGTAATAAAGCAGGAAGCAACATGTTTTATTTGGAGCTGTTCAATGAAGATGATGATCAGTGTATAACAGGACTATTAACCATCTGAAAAATGGATAAGGTAGAAAACCTCCAGGATGGATGTTAAAGGAAAAAAAGTACATGGGAAAGGGGTCCAAATCCTGCTCAAGACTAGTCACATCTCTAACCCATGGAATCTTTGCATCACTGAAGTAAAGTGGAATATTATGTGTCCCTCATGGGTGCCTAATCTAGTGGCTGCATAGAATTGCTAATGAATGGTATATTTGATCCACATGAAATCCCCATCCTCTACAGAGTATGTGCATGTAGTTGAGATTAATATCATTTTACAAAAGGCTGATAAGCATAACTGCTACTGCTTAACAGGACTACTGTGCACCTGTTTTCAGCACACAAAAACTTTCTAGCCTTGGTGTATCCAGAGTGTAACTTGGGATGTGTCATGATTAGGTGAAGAGACAGGCTATATTATGTAAAGGAAATCTTGGAAGAATATATTGTTGAAAGAGAGTTTCTCTTCTGGGAAACAACTAGGTACCAACTTCGTAGGAAAAATTACTAATTTTTAAAAAGCACCCTTTCTACCAACTGAAGAAACATTGCACAGCTATTAATGTTGACAAGCATATTCATCAGCTTTAAAACTAACTTGCTTAAACTTTTTAAAAACATTTGAGTAAATATTTTGCTTTTATGGCAGTAGGATTTTATGGCTAAGGAAGTCATAATGCTGCCACATTTCACCCACTGTCTGCATATAACTCTGAAAATGGTGTTTAGCTCTCACCTTCAGCACTGTCTGTCCCTTACCCTGTCCTAGGATGAGACTGCACATCATGCCAGATTTAGTTGCTTGCTTTACGATGTACGGAGTAACAAAGAAACCTGCTACAGTCTTTTAAAAAGTAAAAACACAATTGTGTTTTGCCTAATATTGCACTTCCTTCCACTATTTCCTATTTGGTAGCTGCAGCAGAAACTCTGAGAGGAGGAATTTAAAATATGACAATCCATCAAGGCTACAAAAAATCCCGAATAATCTGTAGCAAATCAACGACTTCAATATCATCAGCAAAGGAAGGTGGTTCAGACTTGTTGAACCCTAGTTATTATAGGCTTGAACAACTCCTGATATAGAGGAGAGATATGCATGATTATGCAGGCAAGTACAAGTTAAGTAAAGCTGACTCCTGCTCACTGCAAATCTAATTGACAATTTTGTTGCCCTTCTCTGGCTATTTAAGAAGAGTGGTGAGGTCAATGGTAATGACATGTCTCATGGTTGGAAAATGCCACCCACTTGGTTTCTTTTTACAAGGCATTGATTTCAAATTTCTAAGCTCAGCTTTGTTACAAGGAAGGAAGAATTTTAAAAAACCTTGTGGAGTGAATTTTCTGCTTATGAAAGGTGACTAGCAGACAACTGCAGAAACTGTATTGCTCTGTTTTCACAGAGGAGATGCTGTACCTTTGCATCCCTTCTTTCAATATTACACTGGCAGTTAGTTCATTGTCTGCTTCCTCATGTTTTCACATGTACTTCGAACTTGATCTTGTAGGGTCATTCCTGGGATGAAAGTTTCTACACCTTAGACTGTTTGGAGACTTATAAAAAGCCACAAATTAATGATATTTGATAAAAGATTTTTCAATATTGTTTATTTTAAATAAATAAGAATATAGCTTTCTTGTTGTGATCATCATGATTAACAGAACTGAAGCAGACTAGAAATAGAAGTAAAATAGAAATGAATCTGCCAAGCCTTCCATCTGTGCAAAAATAGTCTCAGAACTAACACAAACAAATTAGTCTCCTGCTGCCCTGACTTGTAGGGTGAAAGTCACAACACATTAGATTAAGCCTGGAGACTTATTAATAAAACTCAAACTCATGGCATTTCCCAATATTGTTAAAAGTTTTTTTTTAATCTTTTGTTCATTTTAAAGAAATAAGAATATAGCTTTCTTGCTGTGACCATCATGATTTAAAAATGAAGCAGAATAGAAATGACTTTATTTTTACTCCATGCCTTGACACTTTGGATTCAGATGGCATTAAAGTACTTTCAAAACTTACTGATTAAAAACCTGATTTTTTAACACTGGCTATTTGCAACCTTATAGTGTACTAGAGCTCGTAAAAGAGCACTAGACAGTTTATGAGCAGTGGTGAGAAAC
>VZTT01053538.1:2224-12817 GCA_013400855.1 Buphagus erythrorhynchus
TCTCCTCTCCTCTCCTCTCCTCTCCTCTCCTCTCCTCTCCAGCGCTGTGGAACTGGCAGGAATCCACTGATCTCATGGGCATCCTGCACGGCTTCCGTGGTGCTCCTGCTGGAGGACAAAGCCTGGCAGATCTGCTGTGTGAGGAGCAGGGAGATGGGAAAGGGGAGGGAAGGAGGACAAAGGCTGAAAGAAAAGCAAAAACCCCTCCCAGAATGCCACCAGCACCCTCCAATTCAAGCTGTTCACATTAGGAGAATATTTCAGTTTTGACTGCTCAAGTGTGTTGTTTTGTTTACCTTGGGGACTTTTAGGGCAAATTATAGAAACAGGCCAGTTTACTTCACTCTCATTTTTAGACAGTTTCACTTTCAGCCTCTTCTGCACAAACAACATGCTACAATTTGGGGGCTGCAAAGGCTGCAGGGAAATATTGATTTCCTCACAATAACACTAAAACAGTGTTCGACCCAACATTTTCTGAAGGCTTTTACAAAACATACATTTTGAGGGACAAGTTTGGCTTGACAGACTTCTTTTAAAGAGAGCTGCCTTTCTTGCAGCCACCTTAGAACCCTTATTTACTGCTTTATACTACAAAAAGACAATTGTGGATGCGAGAAATTTCTCAGGTAAATCCCTCTAAAGTTTCAGATTATCTGGCTACGTGAAAACCTGCATTGTAATGCAAGAAAAATTCCAATTATTCAGCTAATTAAAAAAGACTTAATTATGATATAGAATAATTAATTTCTTTTGATTCTTACAACTCAGACACTCCCTTGTATACCTCAGGGGCCCAGAAGTTTTAGAGAATGCAACAATGGGAATTGCTCCTCAGAACTGAGGCTTTTCTGAGCCTGGCACCAGTTCTGTATACCAGAGTAGGGACTGATGGCCAGTATTACAGCTGGAGATCCCTGAGCCATCAGATCTCAAATGCACAAGGTCAGGTGCCACCTCGACTACCAAAAGCATTCCAAAAAAAGACACCAAAACTCCCCAGCTGTGACACTGCTCCTGCACTCCTGCACTGTGTGAAGTGCAGCTCTGCTCATCTCATCTTCATCTCATCTTCATCTTCATCTTCATCTTCATCTCATCTCATCTCATCTCATCTCATCTCATCTCATCTCATCTCATCTCCTCTCATCTCATCTCATCTCATGTGGCCATCACAGCCCTGTCCCAGCCCCCCATGGAGTGCCACTGGATTAGGAACTCCAGAGCCAGTGTCTCTCCAAAGCCCTCTGTCCCAGCTTTCAGCCCCTCCTGCCCTGTGAAGCTGCTCTGTGCCATCCTGGCAGCTGCCACCACTGCAGCTGGATGTGGGTTCTGCCAGAGCTGCCCTGGCAGGGCCCTGCTGGGCACAGCTCAGAGAGGAGTGCCTCAGATGGACACACAAGGCTGATGTCCCTGCTCAGAGCCATCACAGTGACCTTCTTCTCATTTTGTGCCATTTGCCTCAACTACAGAGCCCCCCCTAATTTAATTTCCTCCCCAGTTCAATTGGAGGAAACAGATCCCAGGTTCTGTCCTGCCATCTCCTTTAGTGCAGGGAGCTGGGAGGTGCTGCCAGCAGCTCCCCTCAGCAGGGCAGAGCCCATGAAGGACCTGGGCTCTGTTTCACTCTGGTCCCCACCTCTGGGGTGTCCACTGAGGGGGAGGCAGACACCCTAAAGACAGCTGCCAAATACTGAACACACTCCTGTCACAAACCTGAGAGTAAAGTGTGGGGAAAGGCAGTGCAGGGCCCCTGGCTCTGCCAGGACAGGAGGCGTTTCCTGGGATATTTGCATTTTTCCCAAAGTTAGCTAATAGCAGGACTTGGTTTGGTGAGGGTCTGGAAATGATTGCTCTGTGAGGTCAATAACCCTGCCAGGCTGCCCCAGCACTCAGTTCACCTCCATTCCATTCCGTGCTGTGCTCTCCCTTCCCAGGTCCCAGCACCAGGGAAAGCAGCCCCTGGGGAGTGTGGAGTGCCCAGGGAGAGCCTGCTGGCACACAGCTGAACATCCGTGCCTTGCTGACTCTTTTCTCTCAGAAAACATTGGAACTGAGAGATTTCTGAGAGCCTGGGGGGTCTCAGGCCCAGGACCTTAGCCTGGGACTCTGTGACACCCCAGCAGCACCTCCATCTCCCTGTGCACCTCCCAGCACATCACACCCTGGGATCCTTCCCCATCCCCTCATCCTCTTGGACATTTCTGGAGATGGAGGCAGGCCAGTGACCCATCTCCCAGCCAGGCACACTGATGGAACACACAGCTCATGCTGCTCACACAGAAGGATGTGCTGGCCCCATTTCTGCTCTTGGTGGAGCACTAAATCCCAGTGAAAGTTATTGTGCCATCTTATTTCTTGCTCAAGGCTCTAAATCTCCTCTCCACCCCTTCATGTGGCACAGATAAGAGCTGCATTTACATCCCTTCAGTCACACCCCGCTGCACAGGAAGGTAAAGCCACTTTGCACAGGTTTCTTAGCAATGCAAGACCCTTCCCCACAATGGAAACTTCTTTCTACCATCTTTGATGGCAAAATAGGAAAAGGAAAATTCAATTATATTTCAATCCCTAATAAAGTTCACTTATCTTTCATCTTTTTCTATTTTTAAATTATACCTGCATTTGCTACTTTTACTGGATCCTCTCCCTCTTAATATTCAGTAAACTGTGTGTGCATCCTCACTCATCTCCTCCTCTGTGAAGAATTAGAAAGAATTAATAAGCTGGGATATTTGAATAAAATCCTTTTTATTTCATGGCCTGATTTTACTTCCATAAACTCTGCATTTATAGCAACCTCATAAATTACCAACGTATACAGAAAATAAATACTCCTTGTCTCTCTTCCTAAGCCTGCAGACTTAGCAAACAGATCTCTCAAAATCGCCAGAAAAGGAAAGGATATTTTCTTTTCAACTCATTCAACTGGAAATACAATTTTGAGAAAAGCAAAGCAGTGTTTCCCTTTCGCTGTTTCCATTTCATTTGGGCTGATAAATGCCTCTGGGACATAGCCTTTCTGGTTTCACCCCTTCTCAGCTGTCTGTCTTTCTCTGTTTCCTTCTCCTTCCCTCTCCCCTGCTTTTTCCACTGGCCTGGAGAACCAGAGGCAGTTTGAGAGTGGTGGCCATCACTGGGCTGCTGGTTTGTGACCTTTGGACTGGGCAGGACTGGTTTCCTCCAGACTGGGAAGGGGCTGAGCTCTGAGCTGCTGGCAGGAACCAAAGGATGCTCCAGGAGGTGTCAAAGCCCCACGGGTCAGTGGGCACCAGATGGGAGTGATGGGGCTTCACTGCAAACAGTCCCAACAAAAGCATGGGACGACTTTGAAAGAGAAAGCCACTGTGAATTCGTGTCCTTTGTGCTTCTGCTGGCAGCAAGGCACTGAATTAGTGTGGAAATTGAGCAAAAATTAATCTTTGCCTCATAATCCATTATTTAAAAGGGAACACTCACTCACTATAATTTTCAAGTCACTGCTACAGTGAAGTCATTGTGAAATCTGTAAGTTTGCCATAGGGGAAAAATAGCAAAGTAAGACTAGGTCTTGAGATTTGCCAGAGTGCCAGACTCTTAATCTGCTTACTGCAGTCACCATTTGCAATTTTGTGCTGTAGTTAGAGCCTCCCCAAGGTCACCCCAAACATCTCAAGAGCTCTTAAACATCTGCCTCTGATTCCTAAAAACTGCCATGGAGATGGAAGGACTGAGGGACTCATTAGGGTCACTCACCAGGCAGCACTGACAGGAGCACAGGACACAGGGGAGGTACAGCTTGGATATTAGGAAGAAGTTTTTTACAAAAAGCATAATAAAGTGTTGGAATGCTTTGCCTGGAGAGGTGGTGGAGTCACCATCCCTGGTGGGATTTAAGGAGAGACTGGATGTGGCACCTGGGGCCATGGTTTAGTTGAGATGTTAGGGTGTGGGCTGGACTTGGTGATCTTGGAGGTCTCTTCCAACCTGGTTATACTGTGAAAATACTGTGAAAATACTGTGAATATACTGTGAATATACTGTGAAAATACTGTGAAAATACTGTGAAAATACTGTGATTCTGTGATTTAGTGCTAATAAAGAGCCCCTGGCTGGCTGCACTGCCAGGGCAGCAGAGCAAATCCCCTCGGTGCTCACAGCTAAGGTCACACCTCACCTGTGTCCCCAGAGCTGCTGTCACCTGTGTCCCCAGAGCTGCTGTCACCTGTAAGGAAGGGCCAGGCCATCTGGGATCCCAGCTCCACCAGCACTGCTAGCCCCAAACCCTCTGCAGGCAGAGGTGTGGGGTCACAACCTCTCCACAGCACCCATGGCCAGAGTGGCCAGCGGGTCACGGGCTCTGCTGGCCCAGCCAGGGCTTCCTCCAGCCCAGCTGCCCCTGCACAGCCACTCCTTGCCCTGCAAAGCGAGCAGAGCTGTGCCACAGAAATGTTCCACTTGTCACAGCCCTGCTCTCCAGCCCTCCCTGGGGTCTGGGAGAGCATTAAGGTCGAGAGGATAAATCAAAGAGTCCTGTGGCTGCAGGAGCCAGCTCTGGGTGTTGGGGAAGGCTGGAGCCAGGTCACTGAGCCCCTCCGTGTCCCCTCCTCCCCCTGAGCCATGGCAGTCACACATTCCTTGCTCAGCCACACATTCCTTGCTCCTGTCTGTGCATTTTGATGCTGTTTGGGCTCCTCTGAGTTGTTTTGAAGCCTGGGATGCCAGGCTCTGTTGGAATCCCTAAGATTTAATGTAATATAACAGCACTGCTAACAACCAAATATATTTGTTACTGAGCGTGGTGCACACACACAAATCCAGCTCCTGCTACCACACACAAGGAAGGACTCGCAGGGAAATTTGTATTTTGTTTCTGCTTTTAGGAAAACGCAAAGGAAACAAACAGTAATGGTAGACTATAAAACAGCAATAAAAAGAATGGAGATTAGACTGCAGCATGCAGGCACTTAAAAAGAAATAAATAGAAAAAATATGCCTAAATTTGTTTCAATTGGGTCTGAAAAACAAATCTGAGACAAAAAAAAAACCTGCTCCCCTCCCCAAAAGCCACAGGCTGCCTAAAAGAAGATGTTATGGAAAGAAAAGACTGATGAATACTTTGAGAATGTGTTAACTTTTGAACAGCTTGAATATTCAAATTGGAATAAAAATATTCCTTCAATTAAAAATTATTAAAATTAGCTCAAAGTATTTTTTGGTGTGTTCACTGCAAGAATTTAATAGGATCTAGTACTCAGCAAAGCTTTGAAGCAAAAATAACGTCTCAGGAGCTCATTACGCATTAAATCCTATCAAAAAGCAGAATCCCACTATGAAATTAACACAATTTGCAAATCATTATTGCAGGTTACTCCTTCCCCTGCTCTTCTGGTCACTTTTTACTTGAATCTGTGGTGTTGTCAAAAGCAACAATAACAAAAACCACTCCCAGAAAAGTGGGGATTGCATCTGGAACACCCTGAGCTGTGAACAGCATGGTACAACAGTCACCCAGAACAACAAACACAGCAGAGGCTGTCAGGAAAGCTGAGAGGTAGAAAGTGAAGTGAATCAAGGGATGTGGATGAAAATAACGTTTGGGAACTTTTCATACAGTAGGAAATGTTAAACCCTGTGCCTCCCCAGGCTGCTGCTAATGTAGTGGTGTAGTTTTCAGTCTGAGTCGTAGCCTGGCTGAATTAATTGGTTATTTAATGGGATGTGTTCACTCACAAGTATTCATGAAATATGAAACACTGGACAAAGTCTCCTTCTAATGAAATGCTGGTTCTTGTTTCCTCTTGCTGAATTGGAGGAAGAGAAAATAAAAAAAAAAAGGCCAATCAATAGAGTCTGAACCAGCAATAGCTCATTAAAATTGGAGGCTGTCAATACAGAACGTGTCTATCACTTGGGGGTACTGAAGTGGTGCTGGTAATGGCACTTTGTTCTGTGTTTGTTAAAGTACTGGTGCTGCCTGCTAAAACTCATCAGGTGCTGGCTGCCTTCAGCATTTCTGGGGGCCAGAGGGAAGGGACAGTGAGGGAGAGTCACCAACCTGTCCTGGGGTAATGTGGAACCAGTGCAGCTCAGTCAGGGATTCATCTCCACAGAGCCCAGCTGTTATTTTTAATGCAGTATGTGGAATATTAAACTGTTTATCTTGTTATTGAAGCCATAAGAAGGCTCTTTCATGTCATCATTTCTATTTTATTTTGTTTGGAGTCCTTCATTAACTTTTCATATGAAAGATCTGTAATTTAGATCTTCAAAGAACTTTCAAAATGTAAGTTTTAGGGACGACAAGTGCTGTATGTGTGCAGTTCTATTCTAAAGGCAAAGTCAAATTGCAAAAATACCATCAAGAGTGTTTCTTCCTTTCCTTTTTTATTTATGAGTAAAACACAGGGGATTTCTCTGGGGAAAAAAGAATTATTCTGACTTGATACTAATCAGCACATGCAGAAGGCTAAAACAGTGCTACCTCTGAAAGGCTAAAGAATGATCTGTAGGCCAGGGCAAAAAGCCCTAAATTAACCAGAGGTAGTTTAAGACCACGAATACTCTGCATGTAAGTATGGGGTTTGTTTTGCAATCCTAATTCTCAGCAATCAGAACCCAAAAGCCCCTCAAACCTGCAGGGGTTTCACCCTCCTGTTGGGTCAGTGAACACAGCCTGATTTTCCTCTGGGAGCAGAGCAAACCCTGGCCAGGTTGTTCAGCTTTATTTCACCCTTGCAGTGCTCAGCCCTGATCAGAAGTGCAGCTTGGAAGAGAATTTCCCTGGGACATCTCAGCAGCAGCCACAGCAGGGCTCAGAGGCTGCACACCAAATCCTTGCCCCACACAAGTCTGCACCAACATCCTGACAAATCCAAAAACATTTATTTTACCACATCCAAGGCTGATAACCCCTCTTGGGTCAAGTCCCTTATTATAAATCAGTCGATCAATCCCCAAGATTGCTAAAGCATCTGGTTTCATGTTGTGATGGTGAAGCAATTAAAAGCTCAGCCCTAAACAAATTAGATTTTGTTATGTTTGGTTTTACAAACATCCAGAAAGGGGTCAGATCTTTTATCACTGTTGTCAAGGGGGAGGGAGAGAATCCATCAAGCGACACAGAACTAATTTTCACCACTTAGTGAAAAAAACTGGAGCCATAAATGGTAATCCAAGTAGAAAGGTTTCTTTCAGGACAGAAATGCACCAGGCTCTGCTGAAGGCTGACAGATCATGAGCTGGAACTGGCTGAGGAATCAAAAGAATTAGGGACACATGGAGAAAAGGGACCTCTAACAGTGACTGGGAAAATGCTGGAATCTGGATTTGTCTGGCCATGTTTGTGCAGCTGTCCTGTTATCTCCAGGTGCCATTTCCCCATCGTGCTCTGGCTGAGCTCAGAGGATCACATCCCCTGCAGATGTGCCCAGCTGTGCTCCCCTGGCTTATCCCATGGGTGGTTGTGATCTCACAGGGGCTCCCAGTCCCAGTTTTTGGGATTCACCCCATCCTGGTGTCAGCTCCCAGTCCCCAGCTTTTGGGATTCACCCCAATCTGCTGTCAGCTCCCAGTCCCCAGTTTTTTGGGATTCACCCCACCCTGCTGTCAGCTCTCAGTCCCCAGTTTTTGGGATTCATCCCATCCTGCTATCAGCTCTCAGTCCCCTGTTTGTGGGATTCACCCCATCCTGCTGTCAGCTCTCAGTTCCCCAGTTTTTGGGATTCACCCCATCCTGCTGTCAGCTCTCAGTCCCCAGTTTTTGGGATTCACCCCATCCTGCTGTCAGCTCTCAGTCCCAGTTTTTGGGATTCACCCCATCCTGCTGTCAGCTCTCAGTTCCCCAGTTTTTGGGATTCACCCCATCCTGCTGTCAGTTCTCAGTCCCCAGTTTTTGGGATTCACCCCATCCTGCTGTCAGCTCCCAGTCCCCAGTTTTTGGGATTCATCCCATCCTGCTGTCAGCTCTCAGTCCCTGTTTTTGGGATTCACCCCATCCTGCTATCAGCTCTCAGTTCCCCAGTTTTTGGGATTCACCCCATCCTGCTGCCTCTCTTGCCTGTCAGGCACTGAGACACAAACAGCAGCACCCTGAGCTGGGGCAGGCAGGGCTGGGCAGCTCTGACAGAACCTGGGGGCTGTGTTCAGCCCTGAGTGATGCCAACACATGTTTGGGTTAAATTTCTCCCTAAATTCTGCCAGCAAGTGCACCCAGGCTGAGGAGTGCAAACTGCTCAGAGGAGGGACCATCATTCACTGTGCTTTTACTCATCAAGGCACAAGGCTAATGCCTTATCTTTAATGAAAGTCTCCACATGTTCCTGTACTATAAATAATAATTTAAATATTGTATGTCTCAGCTCCAGTGGCTGAGCTTGAAGTGATCATTTTGGAAAGATGGAACAGCTCTCATCTAAAAATACGTATCTGAAAAACTATTCTGGAAGAAGCGAGACTTATAAATTGATAAATGGGTTGAAGCTGGGATGGAGACCATGATGAGAGGAAAAATTCAGCTCTCACAAGGAAGGAAATTAAAGGAAAGCAAGAAGAGTTCCAAGACTTTCATTGTTTGGAATTAAGGATTTGAGGCGTAGCGATGTAACAACAAGAAACTGGCATTCTGCAAATGCTGACCTAGATGAGGAGCTTCTGAATCCAAAAAAACATCATTAAGGAGACTTTCCACTTAACGAAAATAAGCAGGAAAAATGGAAATTTTTTTTTTATGGAAATGTAACTTTGTAGGAGATTAAAGAAGCATGACAGAAACCCAAAATGAGGATTCAGAGGAAGCACATCTCAGCCAGCTAAGTGGCTTTGATCCTAATTGATGGAAGCCCAGACTCCATCACTCTCCTTCCAGTCCCCTCCACACCAGCAGCAAGGCCAGGCCTGGGGAGGGCCAGAGTCCACCCCTGCACTGCATTTATCTGCTGCATCCAGCCTGCTGCCACTGGGGGCAGGACACTTTCATGACTGAGGCTCGGGGTTGGACAAAATTATACATTTTTCATAAATAAACAGTGTTTTTTATACCTTAAGCCTACTTTTTTTTCATTGAAAAAATGTGATATTTCACGTTTTTCTGACACTCACAAGCACAGAGTAGGAACAGTCCCTCTGACATATTTCCTTTAATAATCCAGTAAAATTCTAGCATATTTTTTTCCACATTCCATGTAAAGAGCAGAAAACATTTCTCATTTCCATTTGAATTTTATCGCTTCACTAATACAAAAGACACGTACTTCTAAGCATGTCCTACCAAAGGTCTTTGAACTTCATAGCACACAGACCAAATTAATTGCTTTATTAATGATTATGATAAAACCAGAGCTCTGCTTCCTACTTAGGAAAACCTTTTTCTCTGAGAGTCCTTCTGATGTAAACACATGAAGGGGAAGGCACCGAGCAACGCTGGCACTGGGGATGGTGAAATCTGGGGGAGGGAGGATGCAGGGAAAATAAAGAAGAGAAGAAAACAGCAGAACATGGAGCAGGATCCACTTTTGTGGTCATAATGAATGGGCAGCTTTTATTTTCAGGAACAAAAGAACCTCCCCACAGTCCCACTTCAAGCCAGTCCCAGAGGAGATCTCATGGAGAGCTGAATCTCTGGGACAGGGATTCCTCTGGGGCACACAGGAATCAGTCAGAAGCTCTAGCACTGCAGTAGGTTTTGTTTTAGCCCTAAAAACTTCTAGCACCCACCTAAGTTTCAGTGAAAAGTTGCAGCTTTATGAACAAAAACTGCAGAAAACCACTTTGTTGACTCAAATTCCTCACTTGCAAATGGAGAGGAGGGATGAGCAGGTGCTGGAGAGGATGAGCAGGGAGACAGAAAAGGAGCCCCTGCCTTGGCTGTGCTGTGGAGAGCTGGGGCTCAGGTAAGGGCTCAGCCTCACCCTGCACTGCAGCTCCAGCACGAGACTCCTGTGCTGGCAGAATGCTGGAAAGGGAGAAGAAGGCTGATTGATAGGAAAGAATCAAGCAAGTGAAAGTGAATAATAGAGGAGCAGACAGTAATTGTTGAAGGAGATTTGATAAACTGTTCCAGAGCAAGAGAAGGAGCAAAGAGTCAAATGCTGTGCTGCCATAAAAGCCAAAAGTCAGAAAAAAATAATAAAAGCGATGTTTTTTTTTTTCTTCTCTCTCAGAAAATGCCTAATAGGGGCTACATGAGAGAACAATCAATTGGGCTGATTTAAACTGTGTTAAAAATTATTTTTTAAATAACCCAAATTATTCCACTTGATTTAATTGGTGAATCAGCAAGATCTACCATGTGGTATTTGAGAGCAGGGTGGAGGATTATGAAATGAAGCACAGAGAAGAGCAGGGCTCCCACAGGAGCCCTTTGCAAGAAACCTGAGAAGGAAAACATTAGGAAGGTTTGAACAAGAACCTTTTAGCAGGCACTAAAAACATGACCAAAATGTCAGAGATCCCAGAGCAGAAGAAAGGGGAGATGAGAGACAATAAAGGGGCCCAAACTGGATGAGACAGCACACCTCTGCCAGCTGGATGCCACAGGAGGAGGCACAAGGAGCAGGGGCTGCTCTGTAAGATCACTGTGTTAGCAGGCAGGTGTACAGGGACAGAATTCCTCAG
>VZTT01053696.1:6346-24627 GCA_013400855.1 Buphagus erythrorhynchus
GTTAAAAAAAAACAAAACCTGTTTTTTAAAATGCTTGTTTCCAATTCCCTGCAGTCAGGCCAAGTCCCAGGCTGACACTGAGGAGCAAATTTTCCCTTTTGTTTTTCTCTAGCTTTTCTCTCTTCAGGGTGTGCAGGACAGGGATGACCAGTTGAACTCACAACAACCACTCCTGTACCATCACTGAAAACGTCTCAAGGAATCATTGTCCCACCCCTCTCTGAGCTGCAGGGGACAAAGTCACTGTCATTGCCTCACCTAAGAGACACAAAAACCCCTTCAAGACGTTTAACACAACCAATAAAGTATTTATCAGATGTATCTTAGTCTGGGACACAACTCTCTGGTGGGGCAGAGTGCATCTCCCACAGCTTCCCTGCCTCTGCAGAACGAGCAAGGTTTAATTCATTTTCTTTTCAAGCCAGCAGCAAAGCAGCAGCACAACTGAGGCAGGATGGGACCTGTGGAGGTCTCAGGTCCTCCCCCCTGCACAAAGGGTCCACCTTTAAAGTTAGATTGTGCTGCTCTGGTCTCGTCATGCTGAGTTTTTAATATCTCTAAAGACAGAGATCTTCACAGTCACCATTTGACTACAGTCATGGAGAAGAGAAAATTACATGGAAGACACAGAAAGGCTGATTCCAGCAAGAGGAAGCAAGACCACACAAAGAAGAGGGAGGTGCAGAATCTGCCCCCAAATCTGGTGGCCTGGTTTCCTGAAGCACAGCTGTTCCCCCATTGCAGTACCTGGGTTGCTTCACAACTAAATCTATTTGCAAGGCAGTACAAGCCAAGACAAATTCGCCCCCAAAGTAATAACTTTTCAATTACCTTCGTTATGCCTTGCTCAACACAACAGCACAGCACCTATTGAGGGAGCAGCTGAGTATTTCTCTCCAGGGTGCACATTTATTATTTTAAGAATCATTTAATTTTCCATCTGAACAAAAGGGGCAAATGTAGGTCCTGAATGACTCCAGGGCCCTGTTCAATACATTGCTGTGTTATCCATCACAGCAATTACACGTGGTAATTCATCTCTGAGAAACTTCAGTGCACAGATCTGAGAGCATTTGACATATCTGGCACGGCTCAAAAGTCTGGGAGCCCGTGGAAAAAAGGGATCATGACTGGGAAATGTGCCATTATGCCCAAGAAACTCAGGCAAAAGTTTCAGTACTGGGACTTTTAGCACACCAACAGCCTGCACCTGGCTTCCAGTACCTTTCCCAAACTCTGGCTTCCCATAGCACACACTCATCCCTGCAAGCCCCATTGCTGGAGCCAATGGGATTTACAGTATTTGTGTGATGATGTTCTTCACAATGGGTTCCCTGTTGGCTCTGACAGTGAGAGAAATGTGACCAAACACCACCCCAGCAAATAGTCCTTTAGAGACACCATTAACTCTGAGGTCTGTGTGTCTGTTACTCTCTGATTGTCCACAATTCACTGTCTCTTCATCAGTGACCTGCAGGGCTTGAACCAAAACCCACCAAGGGACAAATAGAAAAGTTTAATTACAACTTCCATATCTAAAGGAATTACCAAGACAGCTCTGATCTTATAGCTGAGATCTCTCCATGCTTCCAACCACTCTCTGCCATGTTTATCTGCCTCCCAGTATCCATTTAGAAAAGGCTGCCTGAGACAGAGATGCTACCGTGGGCTGTGAGCTTGTCTTTGGCACAAATCTAGCCAGGATCAGATATGCAGGATATTCTCCAGATTCTCCTTATCTGGCTGCCTGTTAGTGGTATGAGCACAGTCCTGGTCTGTAAGGCTGAGCCCTGAGCACTGCACAACTTGAGGGTGCTTATTCATAAGCTCTCTCTGCCAGCTGGGAGTGAGTGGGTGGGCTCCTGCCAGCTCCTCAGAAGCAGAAGAAACATCTCAGAGGAAGCAACAGAGTTGTGGCCAGACTCAGAAAATAATGAGAACCTCAATCTGCTTCAAAGTGCTTCAGCTACAGGCACATGCCTCATGCTGAGGCCACTCTGCATGACTATGTCAAGTGCTGATGACTGAGGACAGGAGCCCCCAGACATTCCCCTCAGTGCTGCTGCCACTCTGTCAGCACTCAGCAGTGATGACTGCAAACTGGGCACACGAGTGGTGTCCTGACTCTGTGATCAGATGTCTAAGGAACATCCCCTCCCAGACCCCTGAGCCCATCACACGGACTGGGAGTCACCTGTCACCAGGCACAAGAAACAGCTGTATCATTGGAAATTTAAAGGTTAGCAGTACTTTTCATTGGGTGACATTTGCCTCCTTATGGTTATTCATTTTCCTATTCTGCCCAGGCAGGTCACCAGAGTGAGCATCCTCACAGATCCAAAGCAAAGGGTGGCTTGAGTCCTTCCTAAAGGAAAAGATGAAAGTCAGCCTCTGGGATTCTATTTCTCTGAGTCCTAGGAAGAATAAAGGTAGTAGAAAATCTGGTTTTATGTTGTCTTTGGTCAGGGAAAGCCAAACAACAGAGAAGCAGTGGATTTTAGTAAAATCTTATGTTTAGAAATATTAATCTGACCCTTTCTTTTGACATTGTAGACTATACAGCTTAGAAAGCTCTACCCAGATATCCAATGAGCACTCCTGATTGAATGGACCACATGTTCTCAGGAAGGTTTCCCATCAGTGTTCAGGCTGTTGAACACCTGCAAACCTGAAAAGTCCTGGCCCTGCTGCAATTTCAACTATAATTCAGAACAGCCAGTACAGAGACCCCAATCCCCTCAGCCAGGGTACTTTGGCAGACACAGAATGTCCTGCAAGCTGTATTGGCAAAGCCACATGAAAGCCTCTGAGATGCAGACTAAAAGAAGAAAATGCATTAAATTAGCTGGTACTCACAGCCCAGGTGTGCTCAAAGCAAGACCCACCATGAAGCTGTGGCAATTTGCATCCATCAGCAAGGAATTGCTGCTGTGAGGCAGTGGGTTTCTTTCATTTTCACCAGGACATCCAGGTTTCTCTGTTGTGCAGGAGCTGATTGAGATCAGTGAGTGCTTGGGGACCAGCAGATCCTCTCCCTGAGCCCAACCTTTTTGCTACAGAGGTCCCTGAGACTGGCATTGATCCAGTAGCATTTGCAGGAGTCCAACACACAGGACAAACCTCAGAGAGAGCAGCAGAGCTCCCTTTACCTTCATTTCACCCTCATTGCCACAACAGTTGTAAAGCAGATCTCTGGCATGTTCCTGGATATGGAACATATCCAGATATGAACCTGTTCTTGACTCTCATAGTTTTTGAAGAGCAGAAAGCAAGGTGAATTGAAAGGGTAGAAATGAGAAGCAGATCTGCATAATGCATTGGTGAGTTCTCCACAGAGCTCATGGGAGGTGATCTGGAAGTTTGGCTAATTGGAAAATCATCTCTGTCAGGTAAAGGGCTGCTCCTGAATCATCATTTCTCAGAGTATCATTACTAGCAGGGAAGCAGAGAACAGTTACCTCAAGTGTTTGCATTCCTGGTTCCTCTCCTTTCTCTCTCCAGCTGGTAAACAATTTATTTCTTTACAATTCCCCAAATTATCACAAGTCTGGAAAAGCCTGGCTGCTGTGTCATTTGCAAGCAGTCCCTCACTGTGCCAAAAAAGCACTCAGTGTCACTTGGCTCAGTTAGGAGAGAAGCATGGCAATGCTCAGCTGTCGTTATTATTCCCAGTATCATGCCCTATCAAATTGTCCAAGGAATATGGCTTTTCCACAGCCCCCCAGGTGACACTGCTTTCGCTGGAAGTGTGTGCAACTGGGAGCCATCTCCTCTGCCTGCAGGAACAGGAGCAATCCCCTCTCACCCCGCTGCTGCTCGCTGCCTGGTGTGACACTGTTTGTGGCTAGAAGGGCAAGAACAGGTCTGAAACCAGATTTAATTTGTAATGTGTACCTTTTCTGCCAACGATGAGGTCCCATATTCTCTGAAAGGGCCAGTACCAAGTAACCTGTATGCACAGTTCCTCCCACTGCTGAAGGTTTTGCTCTGTGTACCAAAATATTTGGCTGGGGTTTTGAAGGCAACACTTTGTTGTCTGATACAAACCAGGTTATCACATTCAGGTGAAGGTTTCCCAAACTCTTTTAAGGTTTACAAGTGGATTTCTTCTCCTCTTACCACCTTGGTGCACTTCTGCCACACACAGTTCATTGATGGCTCAGCGAAGCAGAGTCAGGACAAAAGTCCCTTTGCCAACAGGCTCCTTCAGAGTGGCCATAAGAGCCTCTTTGCTGCTCTATTTAAACCTCTGCAAGGGCTAAATCAAGATGTGTGCAAATACAAAACATGAGGCATGTGTAGCTCTCATCTGCCTCCATCTCCCTCTTGAAAAATAAAGCACTTAAGTTTAATTATGGGGACTGGATGTCAGCTACAGGGATGGTGAGTTGCAGAGCAAGGTGAGTTGCAGAGCAAGGAATTTGGCAGATTTTTTTTTAGCAGTGTGGGGTAGACTTTATCCGGGAATACCAGAGCATGTGAGCACTGCCAGACACATGAAACAGGGAGAACCACTGTATTTTGTTAGCACTGACAGACCAAGGAGCTGTGTAGAGATGCTGATCTCCCAGAGTCTTGCACAGATTAGGATGAGGTAGAGTGAACTTTCTTCCAGCGTCATGTTTAGAGGATGCTCTTTGTTTCCTTTTGCTGGTGGCTCGAACATAGCCACTGTAAACATTTGATACCATGCAGGGTACACAGAAATAACAAGAAAATAACATGGCTAATTAGCCTTGTGGATTATTTTAACCAGATCCCTCTGGAATACCCTCATTGAACAGGGTTAGATTTCTTCCCTTCCCCCTACAACAGATCCTCACATTTAATTAAACTGGAAACCTGGCTGTGCTGGCTCAGATGGAGTGTTTTACCACTTATATCATCTTTGCAGACAAGAGATACTGCTGCTATTGCACAAGTGGAGAAGTGGCTGCTTTGTACATTTCCTTTGGGAGGCTGCTGCTCCAGCCACCTCAAACAGTGGCACATGAAGGCAGAAATACAAGATTAGAAGTACTCATTTCCATGCCTTCTATAGGCAAAACAATGCTGTCATTAATCCTTGATCCTTTCACCTAATTGGAGGGGCTAAAGATAAAAAATTGTGAAGGGTGAAGGGGACAGAAGAAGTGAGTTCAAGCTCAGATTCCACAAGGATAGTGATCTTCTCCAGTAGCTTACTCCAGGAATGATGTCAGGCAGTGTTTGGAGGAAACAGGATGGCCATCCCTTCCAGACAAGGGTATTCCAGGCAATGAAATTTATATAATGGACAGCCAAGGTGAAATAGCACTATACAAAATCCTCTCTCCCATGACCCGATCAACACATGTTCAAAGAACACAAAATCAAGTTCCTCCAGAGAGGGAGGGATCATCTCATGAATAACACAAGATATTGTGTGGAAAACTCAGCTTTTCATCTGGACTAGCCCCTGATAAAACCTTAAAATGGGAACAACATTATGTTTTTTTCCCCAAAATATTTGTTTATTTAGATCATAAATTCTTTAACGTCCAGACCTTGACCTTGTCCTTTTTTCCATGCTGTCACCATTTGTCACCCCTATGCTGTGTCCACCCACAGCCAGAGACTGTGTCTGCCCCAAGACAAGCCTTGCAGAGGGCTCAGTGGCATCCTGGAGCTCTTTGTGCTACAGTTGGATTTGGTTTCCATGTTATACTAGCAAGAATTATGTTTGAATCACATAACTGTACAAATTTTTGCCTTCTCAAAAGTAATTTTCTTCTGACAGGCTGAATTCCTCCCCTGCATCTCTTCTTACACTAATGTGCAGCTTTTCAGACAAAGACTTCAAACTAATTGTGAACAGCAGCAGGTTAATGTGATCAAAGGAGCTAATAGGCTTTCATACGTATTTACATGATATGAGCTCCCAGATTCAAAGAGTGGATCAAGAGATTTGAGATAAATTGTGTCAGGATGACTTGTCTGCCTGTTGTGCAGCAGAGAACTTGTCTCTGCTCTGTTGGAATGATCAATGGAGTATTTGCCTGGGGTGGGAAATTGAAGCTTTCTCAATAACACCACCCAGCTTTCCTCATGCATTATAAACATAGGGAAAGTTGGGGAGTGGCATTACCCTGACTGAGATCCTTGTGCAACAGAGGAGAGAAACAACCTCAGCTGTGGCCAGGCTTTGAAATGTTGGGAAGGTGCTCACAGGCAGAGACTTTCTACTGAGCAAGCAACACTGAGGGAAACACAACAGGAGAAATGTGGGAGTTTTAACTGGAGGATTGGGAAATTTCACCTAACGAAAGGAACAGCATCTTCTGGCTGTATAAAATTAGTCAGGCCAGGGAAGAGGAAAACACCTTGATGGAGGGATGCTGCTCTAAGCAGGGTCCAGGCAAAGCCTAACAGATCTGTTCTATTTACCTTGTAGAAAAGTGAAACAATTTGAATAGGACAAAATGAGAGAAGTCCATCACAGAAAAATAAAGCTTTTTATTTTTCATAAGAGGCATCCAAATCTCCAAACTACATAGGTGAGGGATGGGGACTCTGGCTTCCTCCTTCTATCCTGCCAGCCCATCAGTAGAAGAGTAGTGTGGGAACCTCATATTTTTTTCATTAAAATTCAGCAAATACTTCTCTTTTTTCCCCTGTTCTGAAGTAGAAAATTATGAAGTTTTAAACTCTCCCAATGTTCTCAGCTTGTAAAAACTGTTTTAATTGCAATGTCTAGTTTTAGTGAATTCAAGCTGCTTTTTGGGTTGACCTTTAAAGCTATATGAGAGGTATACACATTATAAACTGTGGATTTGTTTTTGAATCAAAACAGATGAAAAATGAAAATCATCCAATGCCAGCATATGAATACAGGATAATTTGAGCCTCTTTTCTGTAGATAATATTGTGCTGAAATTGATATGTTTTGAAATAGATTTTCATTTAAATCAAAATAGCCTTTTTTTAATCCAAAACTGCAAAGCTTTCCTGGCCATCTCTCTTAGGGGCACAGCTGATTACCATCTCCCTTCTCTGGGTATGACTTTACTGAACACAGTGGAACCCACTGTGCAGCTGGGATGTGACAGGGAGCTGTGCCTTGCAGCAATGCTGCTGCAGCAAAGGGGGACAGTGGGTTTGAGGAGGGGGGGGAAATGTCCCAGTGCCAGCAGTGTGGCTTTGTAATCTCCTTTCATGCCCCCTGTGTCTCAGTTTTTGACCAGTTTCTATGAGAAAGAAGACAAAGGAGAGCATGGGGGCAACAGGACACTGTTACTATTGTGACCTTCTGGATCTGCAGAGCTTTGCAGAACTCTGCAAGATCTCCCCAGGAAACATGCTGCTTAACAAAGCCTTTGCATGGCCTTTTTATTTCACCAGCAGATTTGTGGTTTGGTTCCAGAATAGCACTATCTCAAATGAGAAAAATTGTCTGAAATTTGTCATCTGCTTAGAAAACAGAGAGAAGAAGAAAAGTAAGAAGGAGGGGAAGATATGCTTTTCTGATATCCACGCTGCATGGACCACAGTGCTCCACAGTCCAGCCCCAAGACTTCCCAGCATCCTGCATGGGCAGAGGGTATTAGGCAATGAATTCCTCTTCTTCTAACATAATTGTAATTTCTGCATAGAGATACACAACCTTCAGAGATGAAAGCCCATTTCCTGGAAACTGGGAGCACATTAAATGTGCTGATCCTTTTTGGGGAAAGAGAAAGATGGGACATGTCCTGGGAGGTAGGGAAGAGGCCAAAGCCAGTGAGATGGGAGCCTTGGTGTCAAGCAGTGTCTAAAATATCCTCCTTGCATCATATTGGTTCTTTAATTGTCACCAACCACGGAGGAACTGATTGAGCCCAGCAAGGGTCCAGAAAAATAGATAATTTCTCGCAGGCATCTAAAATTCATGAACGCGGTGGTGGTCCTGTCACACCATTGCTATGTTGTTCCACGGCCCAGAGTCTCCCTTGAAGGGCAAAAATATCCAGGGTAATATTTTTTTCCTGGGAGTGGAATACATTTGGGTTGTTAATGCAGGGCTCGCACTTGAGGCAGATCCTCACCGAAGGGCCGAGAGCTCGCCTCAGCCCGCGTGTTGTAAATTAACTCTTAATGTGATGAATGCATTAAAGGGTGTAGGGCCCGAAGGATGTGCTCGGAAACCCGACGTCCTCATTAAAGGCTTGATTCATAAAAGCTTTACGTACTACTTGCGCAGGTTTCTTTATTGGAATTGGTACTTGGAGAGAGCTCTTGAGTGGCTTCTTCCCAGAGAAATGGGGTTAGGAGTCTGGACACGCAGGCTCACACGTGTGCTTGCAAGCATATGTGTCTGCAGAGGCAAGGAAAGGAGTGGACACATGCAGAGAGCCACAGGCACTCATCACACTCCTGGCACATGTGGCTGCTGGCCCGGAGCTGCCCATGAGGCTGAGCTTTGTGGAATGGGTCCTGCTTCAGGCTCAGAGCCAGGCATTGCTCAGCCCACAACCTTGGTCCCACCCAGGGATGTGTGGCTACTGCAGGCTGTGACTGGGCCAGAGACTCCCTAGACACAGGGATGCCTTCTCTGCTGGGCTTTTGGGGCACAGAGCTGCCCTGATGCTCAAGGCTTGGGGCAGGGCTGGGCTGGGCTGGGCTGGGCTGGGCTGGGCTGTGGTAGAGTTAACTCTCTGCACAGTGGCTGTTCTGGGGCTGTGTGTTGGATTTGCTCTTCTGGGAAGGCTGAACACCTGCCAGCCCATGGGCAGCAGTGAATTAATTCCTTGTTTCGCTTGGCTTGTTTGAGCACTTTTTGCTTTCCCTGTTGAACTGTCTTTATCTCCACCCATGAGTTTCCTGGCTTTTACCCTTCTGATTCTCCCCTTGATCCTGCTGATGGAGGAATGAGTGAATGGCTGTGAGGGCCTTGATGCTGGCTGGGGTTAAACCACAACACCTCAGGGAGGGAAACCTCCATGGAACTGATGAGGTGCTGCTGAGCCAGGGTGGGGCTGAAGGGAAAAACCCAGAGATATTATGGAAAACACTTCCAAGAGGAAAAGCTCTGGGAAATGACCCATGCTGTGTGGGGCTGGGAGGTGTGGATGGGATACCTTTGCTTATGCCTCATCTATACAAATCTGGGGCCTTCACATTTACAAAAAGATTCAGGCATCTCATGATGCAGGAACTGCACTGGAGCCTCCCTGGCAGGATTTTATCTCTTTCCTGCCTTTTCCTGGCAGGAAGGAGAGGTGGAAGCCAGCTGCAGTGGTGCAGGGGTGCTCCCTGGGCTGTGGGGCACAAACAGCATGTGTCCCCAGGGGGCTGTGACCAAGGCTGTGCCTCTGCAACCAAAAGGGACAAACCAGCTCTGCTACCTGGGCTCCAGCTCAGGGGAAAATCTGTCCCTTGAGGAGGTAAGATGTTTAATTTCCACACTGTCTGCATGGAAGGAGATATATGCATTTTCTATATCTCACAGATCTATAGAGAGGAGCAGTCAGAAAATTGCTGGAGGATAAGAGATAATTCATATTAAACATGTCATTCCAGGGGGATTTGGATGAATCAGGTTTTAAGTGACACCCCACACTGATCATGACAAACATCCCACATGCAAAGCAGCCTCAGGAATTTTACAGCCTTTACTCGAATATCTTACACTGGGAAACAAGAAGAGTTTGCTGAGCTCTGAGCAGTGGGGTAGTGCTGTGCTCCACGCTGCTTCTGCCCTGTGCTATGGATTGAAGGACAGCCTCAATAACACCTGCTCTTGCACCAGCCCTGCTGACAGAGCCCACAGTCTCCTGGCAGCATGTTTAGGACATATCCTGCCTCTGTGCAAATCCCTGCTACCTTCTTCCAGTTTAAATTGATATCCTCCTAGTTTCAGTGAGGATGCTGTGGGATGCAGTTAACAAGTCACCTTACCTAAAATCTCCAAAATCTCCGTGATTACATCCTCCTCAAGCCTTCTCCTCTCCCTGCTAAGAATCCCAGCATTTTTATTGTCTCTTCCTAAGGCAGCTCTCCCATCTCCTCCACTACTCCAGTCTTCTCTGTAACTCCTCTTAATATTCCACATCAGTGCAAAGACCAAGGCTGTCCACAGTGCTCAAGTGCATCCCCAAACCCACAGCAGGGCTTGGACTCAGGGTTTTATCACCCACCTCCTGTGCCAGCTTCTTTGAACCTGGGGCATGGCAGGTGTTATCATTGGCCTGTGCAGTAGGGACAGATCTAGTCTAGTCCTTCAAGTTCTGAATTATCTTGTATTTTATACCCTAAATTCCCTAATGCACCACTACAATGTGCTCCCTTGTGCTGAAGGGAAAGGAAGCTGCAGAATCCGTCCTCTGCATTTCACCCAACGTGCCTGGATGTGCACAAAGCCAGAAGCTCTTTTCATCAAAATTTAGTGATGACATTTATCCTGATTTTAATTATAATGTGCTTCTGTGAGTCTGCTGTTAGCGGGATAGAATAATGGCCCGTTCAATCCAAGCAGTCTGCTTGATCCCAGAGATGTTTAATCAGGCAGCAGCAACTGTACCTGAAATCCTCACATTAGCTATATGGCAACATCCCTCCTCTCAAGATGCTGCAATAATAAGTCCCTGTTCAACAGGAGGGGAGTTTTATTTGAAGGGCATAAGGAAAATTATGGATTTCTCTGGGTTTAATTTCAGTATTTTTTGTTATCAGCATCTGCTTCATTCTCACAGCCAGTGTCAGCCCCAGAGCCCTGGCACAGCAAGGGGGCAGTTGTAGGTGGCTCATGTGTTGCACCCACTGCAGTCATGTCTGACCCCAAGTACCAATAAGTGAAAATGGAGAAACGAGGAAAAACCAGGCAAAGCACAGCAAATCAAACAAAAAAGAAAATAAAATTGTTGTTGCTCATTTATGACATTTAGAAGTGTCTAATTTTCAAATGTTCTGTCAGAAATTTGTTCAGCAGGCAAATACAGGCATGCAGCAGCCAGGAGGGGAGAATTGGCTGTGTCCAGGCTGTAATTCCATGTGCCAGGAAGGATACCACATAGCCCTGCTATTCCTTAGCACCCTATTAGGTCTGTCCAAGGCAGCTCCCATTTGGGGTACAGTCTGAGCAGCCAAGAGAGCAGGACTGAGCCAGCAGAGAGGTTTGCCTGGACAAGGAGTGATCCCCACATCTTTGTCCTGTGCAGCCAGGGCTCAAGGTCCCTGTCTTGCTCTCCTATGTCCATGCAGCTCAGAGTCAAGCTGGAAAAATAAGAACCTGAACAATGGCAAAATGAAAAAGACAAATTAGTTTCCCAACATTGATTGTAATTACAACAATAAAAATAATTTTTTTTAAAAAATTGAGTCCGGCAATTTTTAAGTAAACCTCAGAACTTTGAAGATGGAGGATTATGTTCACTTTGAGAATGTACAAGGTGATCAGGGCAAACTGGAGGGTTTGTCCTGTGAGCTTGTTTACAAAGCTACTTTTTTCCATCTTTTCTTTCTTTTTTTTTTTTTTCTGGCAGCATAAAGCTGCAGTTTAATCACTGTTTGCCGAGGAACAGCCACAGGAAGCTCTGCTCCCAAGAGCAACAACCAGAGACATTCAATTTTGAAGCTGCCAGTCAACAAAAGGGCATGAAGTTATTAGCTCTGAAGGCTCCATTACCTGCCAGTTCAGACCCCAGATACCATCTTTCATAGATTTTTCTGGGGATTCCCATTTTGATTACAGCTAGAGGCCAGATTACTGCTAGGTGATTTCCAAAACCTCTCCAGAGGAGTAATAAACACAACTTAATGTTCAGAGTTAGTGCATTTTTATAAAAACAAGCATGTTAACAAAGTGAATTTGCACAAGGATGTTTCTGTCCAGGTATGTGAGTGCTTTTAGGACAAGCAGATGAAATGCGTAAGAATGGGAAATTTTGTGGGCAGATGGGGCTGTTTTGCTTCCTGTGTTCCCTGTGGTCTCCAGTCATCCCCCAGAGCATCTCCTGCTCAGTCAGGGGATTCTCCTCAATTCCCATGGCAGGTTGATGCCAGAAGTGCCCTTCTGCAGAAGATGGGTCTGCAGGGACAGGATGGGCAACAACTCATAGGAACAGCAGGAAAGGTCTGATTTGAGCATTGAGGAGAAAATAAATAATGTTTGCTGCTTAATCCCTGCTCCAGCCAGGACTATTTCAGATTTTTTCAGTTAAACTGCAGGAGGATTTATCTCTCAAAAAACAGCTTTGAACACCTAAAAAAAATGCACACAGAAGCCACAAAATGATGGTGTCAGACAGACAGAAGTCAGCAGATAATGGGGTGAGGAGTGAGAGAGGGGTCAGTCCCTGTCCATCTGCCTGTCTGCCTATAAAAGTAAGTGGATTAAATCAGGAAAGTGAGCAAAATCCCCTGGAGTGGCAAATAAGGTTTAAACTGCATAGCTTCAGTACACCCCCCAATCTCAGTGGTTAATAGACTGGGGGGCCTTTTTAGCACATTCCTCTTAGACTATTTCCCATTATTTTTATCTTGAATAATCACACGATCCCTGTCCCCAACCCTTCCTTTCACAGCACAGCATTAATAAGAGTTTCTGAGCTGCAGAAGCTGCTCAAAGCACAGCCCTCCAGCTGAAGCACAGGGCTATCATTTTACAATTTGCCTGTGGGTAATGGAGTAAATAGAATGGAGTTCATATAGTCATGATTTAAAAGGAAAAATATCTGTATTTATGGGCAGAAAGGAACGTGCTCACAGATATCCTCTACCGTGGATCTCTGCATCTCAGAGTCGAGTGATGCTGAGCAGCTGGATGCAAAGATGCTGTAGTTAACAAGTGGTGATGGCATCTGGACAAGATCAGAGAGGAGGGTGAGGATCACAGGGAATTGTAGAAGCACCAAGGCAGGCTCGCCCACACTGGAGGCATCTCGCTGCCTCTCAGGACTTCAAACACGATAAATTCACAGGGGGTCCTTCCTCTGCTTTGCATGCAGCTCAGGAGGAGGAACAATGTCTCCAGTGAGCAATTTGGAGATGGCACCAAGCCTGAAGTACTCCTTGTGCTCTGACAGACCCCTTTCTCTTTCCAGTGCCTATGGAGTAATTTGGGGAACAGACAGCTAGTACAGTCATACAAGGACAAGGCAGCATCTGGGTACAGAACAGCCTGGAACTACCACCATGAAACTCAGCACTGGAATTGGCTGCTCCCCTCTGGCCGCTGTGCTCAGGGCAAAGTCTCACAAAAGTCTCCTCCAGGACCTAGGAGAAACCTGTGACAGCACCACCAAGCATTACAAAGCATCTGAGAGCTGTAATCTAGCCTTGCTGACACATTAGGCTGGGTTGCTATCCAATTTATCTCTACTAATCCTCTCTTATATAGGTCTGTAAGATAGAAATCTCCAAAATTGAGGGAGAGCTGCCAGAAAGCTTTTGAATTGACTGTGGGTTGTTCAACTGTTTTAGCACACTATCATCCTAAATTGTCTGCTGCTCAGTGCCTGTGCTGGCTGCCCTAATGGCACTTCTGTACCACGCAGAACTGGAGGCTGCATTCTCCTGTGTTTATGAGAAACCAGGACATTATGTGAAGGGGGAATAAAACATCTCCAAGATCAGTTGTTAGCACCAGGGATGTTTTATTTGTCGGGCCATGGGAGAAACTTTGGAAGAGCAGTAGGGATGCCCCAGGGGCTGAGCAGTCAGACACACAGTCATCGCCAAAGGCCAGGAGCGAGCCCTGGATCATGAATTAATGGAGCTGATAAAACACTGGTGGCAGCAGAAGGAGGCTCATTTAATGGGGTTTGGCCATGGTTTGGAAGGATCTGCCCCAGCATAGCCTTTAACTGCCATTCAGAGGCTGAGTTCTGTGAATAATTTGCTTTTATGTTTTCCAGTTCAGGGAAGAAGACATTGCCCACCCCCTCTCCAATGGCCCTGCAATAGTCAGAGCTCCCAAAAACCATCCTCAGCATTGGCTTTATCAGAGAGCAACATTACTAAGACCTGGGGATGTAGTAGCTTTCAGGAACCTCCCCCAAACCAGTTTTTTTGAAACTTTTTTATTCAGAGACAAGTTGGAGCCTGGCTTCTGGAAGCCTGTTTGCAGCCAGTGATACAAACAAAGCTATTGAGTGAGAGAACTGCTGCCTTGAGGAAGAGTTTTTCTCTGAAATGGGCAAAAATGAACTGAAAAAACTCTTGTTTTGAAATATATCAGTGATGAAGGAGACAGTGAGGAAGGAAAAAACCACACAGGCCCTTCTTGCACAGGGAACAACAGGTCTTCACTGTGGGCCTGCTTGGAGCAGGATCAAAGTGACTGAACCCTTCTGCAGAGGACCAGCCTCTCACTCTTCCATATCTGTATCTTCCAGGTAGCACCAGGCACAGTTTTGGGGCAAGCAAGACATTTCCAGCATGCTCCTTATGCAGCATGGGCACAGCAACACAGAGGGTACAATGAAGCTGCCAGACTGCAGGCATTACAGACAAACCTCCAGAGAGAGCACAAAAAGGAATGAAAGCAAACTGGACCCAGGATGCTCAGTGGACAGCTCAAGACAGGCAAATCACTGTGGCAGGAGGAGCATGGTCTGCTCTGCAGACGTGGCTCCTCCAAGTCTCATCCAGCCTGTGAGGTTGTGACCCTCTTCCCTGCTGAGCCTGGCCAGACCATGCAGAAGGTTTAAACAGGGGCTCTGGGAGGCAGACCAATACTCCCTCTTGCTGCACTAAAGCATCCTGTCACAGCTTGTGTGGGAAGGGGTGATCTCCCAAGTTATGATCAGGAAGAACACAAGTCTGTGTTGCACCCCATCGTCTGATGTGCTGGGCTACAAAGGCATCCCACATCCTGATTGTGAGTTGCCAGATTTTTGTTTCCTGCAGCCCTCAGCCTTCCTCTAATTCTTGTCTTAGTCAAGCCAGAGCACATTTTAACATGAAGACATATGGGGAAACTGCAGTAGCTACAAGGAGTGAGCCAATGCCTTCATGTGTCTCCTTAAGATCCCTCTTTCTGTTGGAGAGAACAACCTTATTCACAACTCCCCAACTTACCCAGGTCAATAACTCTCAAGCCTCTGGTTCTGGTCAAAACACAGGGCTTGGGGACAGCAGCAGAGACATCTCCAGCTCACAAAATATTTCATTAAGCTGATACCACAGAAGGATGCTGTTCTTGCTGCAGGGATCGCTCGGCGCCAGCGTGTGAGAGGCACAGAGCACCCAGCCCCGTGTGCTGCTGCACAGAACTGATGCATTATGTTATTTCAGAGGCTGCTGTAGTGAAGAGGAAACAAGAGTGTCACATTAGCAGCAAAGGCAGGTCATCAGTGTAATAATTGAGTACAAGATCTGTCCAGTGGGGGGGTAATAGAATAACAAGCAATCAACAGCAATACAGGAAGAATAAATTAAGCAGCGTGTGTCTGCTTTCATCCAGGCACAATTAATGTCATTAGTCCTGAGAGATCATCTGGCTTTCTGCAGAGAACTTGTGAGGCAGGTAACTGTGCCTGCATCCAGAATGCTGCTCTGGGGCAGATGGGTGCAACCAGCACATGGCTACATCCCCCTGGATGTGCCTTCCCTCTGAATGTTCCCCTGCCCACCTGGGAACAACAACCCAGCAGAGTTTGGCTGAACCCCTCATTACAGCAGTTCCCAGGGGGTTCTGTGACCTTCAGGCTACACAGAGCTATGAATGTCCATCAGCTGGTAAAAGACTGTAAACAAGACCAGTAAAGCTATGGCCAAAAAGCTCTGGGTCAGATACCAAAACCCAAGGTATCTGGAGCTCTGAATTTTATCCCCAACTTGAAAGCAAATATATTGTTCACAGGGTGAAACAAGCTGTTTACAGCCTCTTCACTCCCAGCCAAACAGTCAAATTGCCTCTTGCCAGCAAGTTATATTTGTCACCTTATAAATTAATCACTTTCAGTCTGTTTCTCAGCTAAAGCTGTTAAGATCTGGAGAGTCTAGGACAGTTTAATCTAGAGTAAACAACTCTGCAGGAGCTCTTCTTATTTCTGCCTTGGTTTTCTTTTTTACCTCTAGCACAGAAAAAAAATGGTTGTATTAATACTCTCCTGATGTTTCCTCTCAGAAGAAAAACTTCAAAGTGATTTCACAGTCTAGCTCACTCCTGAAAAGAAATAAATCACAAAGTCAAAGAGGCTGGTGGTGGAGTGGTGGTGGGGATTGTTAAAAAAGCTGTTTCCAGCCTTCTCGTTCCTACCTCACTGATTAATGCAACAAAGGAGGAAAAAGGCTGCAAACCAGCACACACAGCACATGGGCACAAGGAACAGAGGGTCTGGGACACTGCTGACAACAGAAAACAGAGGGACTGGTGATAGCAACATAAATTATCCCTTCATCCCATAAAATAAGGAAAGAGGACCTGATTTTTAAAATTATTTCAATCTCTAACAAAGGAAGATGCCCTGAGCAAAGTGGCTCAATAAATATTTGCACCACATGGCTTGGCAAAAAGAGACTGGCTTAATGAGGCTGCAATTTGGACAGTGGGATGTTGACTGCAACTGGTGGATGTGGAAGCCACCCCCCTTTGGTCACAGGTGATTTGTAAGTAGGATTCTCTAAAGAAGACCAAAGGTTGCCTTTTGTTGTGAGCCAGAACTGCCAAAGGGGTGGGCTATGAGAAAGCTTTGTGATAACAGCTCAACTAATGGATTGAGCAATAGCAGGGCTGAGGCAGAGGCTGTACTGATTAGTGTACTGCCAGTGCTGAGGCCTCCCACACAGACAGCTCTGTCTGCCTTCCCTTCCTTCACACACTCAAGGATGCCACATTCATTAGCGTGTGTCTGAGCTCAGCACCCTCCATCCCTCACCCCGTGTCCTCTGCCTGTTTGTTCAAGCTTAATGCCAAGGCAAATAATCCTCCTACGAGGCACTTTTTCACACTCCAAGTGAGAAGCTCTGTACTCTGGGTTAAAAGAAGCAACCCTCCATTTCTACTTCATCCTTGAGAGGGCTGGGGATGGCAGAGTCAGTCCTTGTCCCACACTACGGGATGTGTGACTTAAGTGCTCCAAAGAAACATCACCACCACCACCTCCAGGCAATGCTGAAATGCCTGCAGGGAAACTTTCCTCCCATCTTATAGCTGACTGACTTTGAAAAGGGTGAGTCTGGTCCTCCATCCTGCTGGAATTTGGACTAAACAAGGATTTCGAGCCAAGGCAGTGAGGGATCATTGCTTCACGCGGAAATACTAATGCTTTTAAAGGAATCATGAAGTGAAATTCCCATCTCTGCCCAACATGGCCTGGGGAGTCTTATGTGCTGCATAAATGCAGTGGTGGCTGCTTGAAAGATCCCCTGCCTCAGTAAGAAAAAAGGAAAGGGGACATGTCCCCCTGGCCATGGGATGCAGAGACAACAGAGCTGGAGGCAGCAGGGGAATCTGGGTACTCCTCACCTGTAGTGTACACACTGAAGGGCATTATTAGTGCTCAGCAGAGCTCAGGGAGTCTGAAATGCTCCCTGTAGACCAAGACCTCCTTCTCTTCACCTCCATCCTCCTTTTACTCAAGTAATATCCAGAAAGTGTAAAATTACCTGTCTCCTTTCAGTCACTGCCCCGCTGCATCCATCTCCCACCTGGGAACAGTGTGAATGCAGCTGCTGACATGTCATTTCACAGAAAATCCTGAAAAACATCTGCCCCTGGAGTTCTGAGATGGATTTGGGTCAGTCCCAGGGAGATTTTTACTAAGGGAGCTTCAGAGTCCCCCGCACCAGTCCTCATTAACAGAGGCTGCAGCAAGCCACCGCTGCAGTGCCAGGGAAGCCGAGGCAGGGGGGACCCAAGAAAGCCGAGGCAGCTGCCTCCCTTGAGCAAATCCAAGGTTTTTGGTACAGACAGGGCAGCATTTTGAAGACAAGATGGTGCAGGGGCTTTGGGGCAGCAGGAAAAGAAGGGGATAGAAGAGAGAAGCTGGACAGAGAACAAGTGTGATTTGGGATGGTTCAGACAAGGTCCTGGAGAGACATGCTGAGGGGACCGGGAGCCAGGGCATGATGGATTCAGGAAGAAACATGCTCAGAGGATGCTCTGGCTTTGTTTCAGCATGCCAGGCTCCTAGAAAAGATCTGCAATAGCATGCCAATGGTTAAACAGCAGCTAGGCTCATTTCCTTTCTCTGATGTATCTTTATATAAGGGAGCCCGGGATGCACAGCATGTGCTGGGGATCTGGAGGTGGGAGCCCCTCGGAAATGAACCGTGCTTTCCTCTGATTGCCACCTTCGGCAAGAAAATTGTCCTTTCATTTCTAATTAAAAAAAAAAAAA
>VZTT01053847.1:9725-25090 GCA_013400855.1 Buphagus erythrorhynchus
GGCTGCTCGGGAGCGTCCCGCGGTGCAGTTTGCGGAGACTTGGCGGAGAGGGCTGGGGCCGGGGGGCAGCCGGTGCCTCCCGGCCGGCCGGGGCGCGGGGCAGGTCCGAGCGGCCCCGGCGGCGCTGGGAGAGAGCGCGCCCGTGCCGGGGAAGGGGGAGCCGGCCCGGGGGTGTCGGAGTGTCCTTGGCCGCCGTGCGGGAGGGATGGCCACAAGCCCCCGGCTCCCCCTGCCCGCCCGTGCCATGCCGGGAACAATTGCAGGAACTTCTCCTTTGCCCTCTGTCCTGACCGCACATGCCGTCTCAACACAGGTGTGAGAGGAGGGGGCTGCCCTGCCTCTGCCCTGGCTTGTAGAAGGGCAGAATTGCGGGGGGCCCTTCCCCGTGACGGTGCAGTTGAGCCCAGGCCTTTGTGAGCGCAGGACGGCATTGCCCCCCAGTCCAGCTCGCCGCCCACCGCTTGCCTCGGCGGCTCCCCAAAAGATCGGGCAAGTCCCCCCTAGGGCAGGGGGAGGGCAGCCCGAGAGGCGAGCGGAGAGCGCTCAGTGATGGGGAGAGGGCACGGGGGACAAGCTGGAAAGGGGCTGGGTCTGAGAGCTGGGCAGCGAGGGAAGGAGGGAGAAGGGATTACAGCCGGGTGAGAGCGGCAGGACAGCCGGGAACCGGGGAGAAGGAGAAAGCCATGTCAGGTCAGGGGCAAGATCTGCCTCCTGTGAGCCGGTGCAGCAGCCAGGCACAGGCAGGAGCAGCAGGCTGTAGGGAAAGCTGCAGTAGCATGACTTAGCCCGGCAGGCTGGTTACAAGCTGAAAGAAGAAACAGACACACTTGGGTTAAGTGGCGTATATTTCCCACTGTCACCTATGTATCCCACAAAAAAGACCTCAGCCTCTTCCTTCTTCCTATTCAGATTTAGGATTCACAAGCAGTAAATTCGGCTTTTAGTCATAACACCTCTCTCCCACCACCCACCCACCCCTTTCCTTGCATTTTCACTCTGAGTCATCTTCAACACCGGTGCCTGCCTACTGCTCCCTTCCAGGGTTTCACGGCCTCATCTGGGGCTTCAGCAGCTTCCAGCTCATCCTTCTTCCCTTCTCTCCCTTCCTCCTTCCCTGCCATTTGGCTGCTTCCAAATGTATCCCACTTCAGTGAGTTGGTCTGGAGTGCCAGTGCACCCACAGCTACCCCTCCTTTCCTACTAGCTATGGTAGTGTGCTGATAAATAGCATCCAAGGACCGGCAAAGGATTTTAGCTACAGGGTGTAGCTAAAGATGACATTACATTCCTCCCTCTTTTTAAAGAGCTTCTTTATCTGGACACGTCAGTCTAATCAGGACTTTTTTATCAAGCTAAAAGACCGGGCTGTTGACACTTTTCTCCTTCCACTGAGGGCAGTTCACGATTCCTGGCAGCAAGCACTGTTTGGAACATGCAGGGTCAATGCAGAGAGAGAGGTACCGCTGCAGTGGGAAGACCTTCCAGTTTCCTCTAGCCCTGTGTTTTTGAGACAGGACTGCGTGCTGCTGGTGCTGTGGAGAGCTGGCAGGCACAGGCTTCCGGCAGGCAACAGGTTATCCATAGCTGTGTGCTGAGGGATGGAGGCAGGCAGTGCTCGCCTGCTCCCCTCCAGCCGCTGCTGCCCAGCCATAAATCAGGTGCTGATGTCCTTTTTCACAGCCGAGAGCAAGCAAATAAGCAAAGGTGTGGGTGTGTGTGTGTGTATGCACAGACAAGGAGGGGGCTAGCAAACATGGATTCAAGATTTTCCTCTCCCCAGTGGCTGTGCAAAGGAATGAAAGGTCTGCATCAAGGTAAGGAGCCCTAATCCAGCCAGAGTGGTACACTCCACTCTGGGGAAGAGAAGTGGGGGTTGGGAGGTGAAGGGGCCAGGGGACAGAGTGCAAGATGGGGAAGAAGCAGGGAGACAAAAGGGAGCACGAAAGAGATGGCTCTCGTTCCCTTCCCTCCCCTCCTCCCTCCTCGAGGTGGACTGAGAAATTTCTAATCAGCACTTTCAGTCCCTTTCCTCCCAGCAGTAATTCCTCTCTGTCCTTTGTTTGTCTTTAATTTTTGGCTCTTGCATTTATCTTTTGTTTGGTTTTGGGCATTGTGAGTTCTTACAGCAGTTTAAAAAAATCCTGTGTGAGGTACAATGGATTTGGTTTGGCTTCTCCCCCTCCTGTCCTGCTCTCCCACATGCTTAAAGCGAGTGTTTTAATAACAACAGCAAATGGATGAAGAGCAGGTCGTTCTTTATTCCTTCCTGTGAGGTCACACGGGTTAAGATATGTGTGGGACTGTGCTCTCATTCTATAAAAAGAAGATGAAATTTGCCAAGTATCCTTAGTCCCTGTGTAAAGCCTGTTCTTGTAAATTACCAAGTGCAGCTTGATTCTGGAATGAATCTTCCCCTTGTGTTTACCATTTTCTTATTAATGCTGTAATTCCTAATGCATTTAAAACAAGAGCATAGTGCTGCACAGGAGACTGTACTCCAGTTTTAGGTACAGAACAAGCAGATCAAATTTTTTCTGCCTTACAACTTGGACTAAGCTTGGAAAAATTACAATTAGAAGACTGCCCACATTAAAGTGGGATCTCTTCTTCCTGATAAGTACTTTTCCATCAGTAATTTAGCACTCAGTCCCTGTATGCTGTTGCTGTACCTGTTCTTTCCCAGCCATGGTTCAGGAGGGCAGGCAGAGGGGGCGTGCTGGAGCACAGTTGTGCTTTGCCAGCTGACCACACTTCTTGGGAAGGCAGGAAAATTGTTGGACTATTTTACTTGTCTTGATTTAAAGTGTTCATCTGACTTCCCTTGCTTGGCTTCACAGAGCATAAGTGTAGCATAACTGGGAAGAAATCTCATGTTTTTCTTACTCTGTATTCCTGTCAGGTCACCTTGAGTGAAACTGGCAGCAGTGGAAATCCCAATGCCATCCCAAGGACAGGTATTATGGCTTGGTGTTACAAGGCTTGGAGAGACTCTTTGCATTTCTTTTGCTTTGTTCTCAGGCTTTTGATGAGTGATATTTCTGGGAATGATTTCTGGGATGCCAAACCAAGTCTAAATCAGGAGGCATCTGACAACTGTAACTGCTTTCAGACAGTAGTGAGGCAGATGGTGGGTTTGATCTGGTGGCCAGAGCTGAGATAATTCGCCTGAGAGCATCCAGAGTGACTTTTGTGAATGTGTGTAAGGGGCTGTGGTAAGGGGGTGTAATGAGCACAGGGAGTGCCTGGAGAGAGCACCACAGAGAATGTGGAAGAACAAGGAATAGTCCAATGTCTGCTGCAGTCATTTTGCACAGCCTGGGCTGTCCTACATGGAGTGTTTTTGTGTTGAGGCTCTGTGCTGTGAGTGCTGGGTGTGCAAGGCCACACTTTTCTGCAGCTTTGGGTTTTCCTCTTTCCAGGTTAAGTAGATGGAGAGCTGAAATTCTTGGTTTTGCTATGGAGCTGTGAAAAACAGAACCATGCTTTCACCTCAGCTGCAACTGACTTGTTCGGGCATTGGTTTCTTGTTTCCAAAAAAAGTTGACAATTAGTGGTCACGTTGCTAAGAACACAAGTCTGATAGGAACCAGACCAAGACATCCAATTAATTTCCCAAAGGCACTTGACACAATCTGATGGTGATGGCTTTTGCTGACAAATTGCATGGATTGGATTTAGTCCAACATAAGTAGGCAAGAACCTGTACAATACAATCTCAGTGATCCCACTGGCTCTCCATTTATCTGTTTACACATCTCTTTATCATGTCTGATTTTCTGGTCTCAAAGCCCAGATCTTGCCCTTCCTGATTCAAGCTTGATCTACATTTGGAAGTGTGAATGGTGTGCCAGTATTCAGCAGTGAGGTAGAGAACACTTTGAAATGATGGATAGTTATCCAAGGTGCCAAAACCAATGATACTTTTGCCCAACATTTTATTTTATTTAGGAAGTGGTATAAGCTACCCTAAGAGCAGCTTACCAGTGAACTCATGCTTTTCTGCCAAAGCCCTGAGGTAAAGTCTAGGAGTAGCTTTCCTGAGGTGCCTGGTTCAGGACCCAGTGATTTCCATTCTCCTGTGTACACAGCTGCCACTCCTGTCAATAAAGGTACATGAAAATGGGGAATGCAATTTTTGTATTTTCATGGAATCAGCTGTACTACCTCAGGCAAGCAGTAGCATGAGCCAAATAATTGCAAAGAAAGAGATTCCATGTATGCACAGATAGGGAGACCGATGTGACCTGAAGAACAATGTGTGCTGCCTTCTCTTGGACTCAAGTCTTGTGTGTTCCAGAAGGATGCAGCCTAACACATGTTCCACTGAACTACAGTATTTGGCTTTGCCATTACTTCCAGGATTGGTGCTTCAGATCAATTTTATTCTTACTATATGATATTTAAGGTCCCCTCCAACCCAAGCCATGCTGTGATTCTATTCCTAGAGGCTGTGTAGTGAAGTTAAGTCTTCCTGGGATTCATTTCACCTCGGGGTGGGGGGATAGGCTTCTCTGGAGGTCAATGGCAAAGCAAGAGCCTCAGTTATCACCTCTCAATTGCCTTCTCTTGCTCAGGGAAGGGCTTAGGAAGATCAGGCTCAGAAGGCTCAAACCCGCCCTTACAAATATCCCCTCTGTAATCGCTTCCTGGAATTTTCTTTAATCACCAGTGAAATGTATTAGTGATAGCTTGTGTGTAGTGTTGATTGCATAGTTTGAATGCATAATCTGAGGATAGTTCAGGGAAGGAATCAGAGCAAGGAGACAAATGCACATTGCCAATTGAAACAGACAAACCCCATACAATAATATTTCAAAGTGTGATTATTTTTAAGCTCTTTCTCTGGGAGTGTGTATATATATTTGTACAGACACACAAACCCATGGATTCTTTTTATTTTCTAAGAGAAAGGATAACTGTGTTTATAAGATGCAATTGATTAATATTTTCAGACCTTTTTCTGTGGGTTTAGGAGAGCAAGAATGGAGGAAACCAAAATAATCACATAGTCATGAGACTCCCAGGAGCTAGATTTTTTTCTTGTGGAGCTTGAAACATTGTGAAATTCACAGTGAACAGGTTCCTTCTCTAGAGTGCAGGGATTGCATTTCCATGATGACTTTGTAGTAAGGGGTAATTTTACTATGTCTGCATCAGTCAAAACATAGCACAACACAATTCAGTTTCTTTTTAGACCTGTTTGTATTAAACTAGACAAAGAGCTACCACGGTGCTGTCACTAAGCTTCTCATAATTTTTCACATATTTCACTCCTTTTTTTTTCCTCTGCTGTACTAATAACAGAGTTCTGTCCTGTGATACATCTGAGGCTTTTCTTGTCTTGGCTACACTACATTTTGAGGTCAGTAGTTTCTTCTTGAAGGTGAGGAAGTCCTGTAATTCCCATGCCTGGACATAACTGATCAGTGTAAAGCCACCATCTTGTCTTCAGGCAGTCAAACATCCTGGTGGCCTTTTTGGTGGACACTGTTACAGCAGTGACATAAAACATGAATCAATTCCAGAAATTCTTTTTTTGGCGGAGGAAATAACAGGTGTATGATTTCCCAATTCAGCCGTATATAATTATATATAATTTAACTTAAATAGATCTAAAGTTTCCTCTGCTCCAGTCTCCCAATCTGAGGCACTGTGTTGCTCTTAAATGCTATTCCTGGAAGGAATCCGAAAATAATACTTAAGAAGTTAATAAAGAGCTTGGGATAGGATATAGAAGATGCCAGATAATTTTCTGCACATCTTCATCTTTATGCTTTTTGATAGAAAAAGAATCCATTCTGTATTTTCCCAAAAGCTTTTCTTTTCTTGATATAGACATTCACATGGGAGTAGGGTGGGGAAAGTTAGTCAGATGAGAATTTGCTAAAGCTCAGCTAATCATTTATTAAAGCAGTCCCTGGCTTGCCAAACTCATTAATCTCATTAACAGGGAAGGAGGGCTATGGTGCATGGTTTGCTGAGAGCACTGTGTTTACTAAGCAGCACACTTGGTTCACAAGGGAAAGATTTAAATATTCAGTGTGTCACTGTTTTATCCCTGAAGCTGAGGTAACGTGATGAGTCACTTGATCAGCTCATGCCACATGCTGGCTTTGGCCTCAGACTGTGAGAGGGGTCAGGCATGGAGCTGCCAGACACAGGTTTGACATGGACCCTTTGGTTTTTCAAGGTGTTCTTCATGATTCTTGCATTCAGATGCAGCCCAGAAAGTGTGAATCTCAGGAGAGGAGAGGATTAGATGTCATCACTTGGTTCACCTTGAGAAGCAAGTGGTGGTGTTCCCCTAGTGCCACGTGGCCCCTATGCTTGGTCCCTGGGTAAAGGAAGCCTGGCAGAAATAGCCCAGCTGTCATTTCCTAAATAATCTCTTTGCCAGTGTCTTGGGAAAGTGTGGGAGCTGCCTCATTGCCCTGCCTGTCCTGTGGGAGACCTCAGCTGTACTTGGTAGCAGTCTGGAGAACAGCCACACTTCAGCGTTTGCATTTTGGTCCAGGCACTTCTGGCAAAACTGAGAACCTCCTGTACAACTTCCACATGGCACAAGCACAATGTGCATGGTGTCCTGCATTCATTATATGCATTATATAGCATTTCTGTGCAAATTCCAGAGCATCCTTGTGCTCCTCAAACCTTCACATAGTAGTCCCCAAGGTCAAATCCTGCCTAGATCAGCAAGTCTGTTAGTATCAGTGACCACCTTGCCTCTCTGAAATAAGCTTTCTTCTAGGTTCTGTCCATATTGTGTTTTCCTCTCCAACTGGGATTTATAGACTTTATTGTGCTTTATAGTTCAGATAGTGATAACTTGTTGAATTTAATATTCATTGTTTTTCCAGCCTCTTCACTTTCATTTGGTTTTGAATCCTGATCATGCAATCTCTGCTCGCTTTTGCTTTTCAGGTTTGCAGCTGTCTCCAGCTTGACCTTGTCTCTTCATGCCTGCTGTTTTTATACAGTTGATGCATTTATTGCTCTCTGTCTGCTTCAAGCTCCAATGCTTTAGTCTATGCCTTTTTTCCCCCCCATTCTAAAGATATCTCCTGTCATTTCACTTTCTTTTGCCAATTTCCATCTCCTTTTCATCTTTGCTTTCTGGAGTGGGTGGGTTATTTTTGCTGACTCCATTTCCTCTCTTCTCTACATCATTTCTGAATCTCCTGCAACCTGACTGCAGTCCTCTGTACTTATTTTTACCTCGGCTGAAACACCTTCTCCAGCTTCTTCCAACTGAATGCAAGCTTCCTGATTGTCATCCTGCTTATCCTTCTGTGTCTTATATTTGCTCTGAGACTTTATCCTTACTCCTTTTTCTTCTTTCTTGCATTTTCCGTTCTCTTCTACTGTTTCTTGATATCAGGAAGTCTTTTCCTCAGTCTTTTCATTCCTCACTAAGCTTCCACCAGTCCCTTCTCCAGATGTTGTGTAGACTTTATCTTCTGCTTTGTTGTCTTGAATGTTTCCTTGTATTTCCTTTTTTCCCTGTTTCCCTGTGTATTCCCTCCTTTCCACCTGCTCTGGGTGAGGTATGTGGTAACACCAGCATTTTCCATACTGAACCTGATTCCCTTTTTCCAGTGTTGTGTGAGTGCTCTCAGACATTGCTGCCTGCAGCACAAGGAGGGAAGCAACGAAGGGCACGCAGGGGAGTTTTGGCCATATCCCTGTGGTTGGATGGAGTGCCTCACTCTCCTGAGGGCTGACATTGCTCACTGACTCTCCCTCAGCTACACAAGGGTGTAGCAGCAGTCCCCTGCATCTTCTCTGGGGCCTTAATGCATCAGGTTCAGGCTGCAGCTCTCCCATCAGCTGCTAGATAAACATTGCATGTTGAGAGCCCTCTCCTCCCTGGGAATGTGAAAAACTTGTGGGTTTGGGCCCTTTTTCTCCACACCTCCCACGTGGAGCAATTTCTCTCAGTGCTACTTGCCAGCCCTAGGAAGAGCTCTGTGATTTGGATCCACTCCTTCGTGCATCTTTGGAGTTTGGCAGAGCAAGCACTAAATGGCACCAGTGCAGAATGTGCTGGTCCAGGCACTCAGTGTTGCCTGACTTGTAAAGAGGAGGTGTGATGCCACTGAAATGGGGAGGGAGGTGATTTATTCTGTGGTGGGGTTGTCATGAACTCAGGATCTGGCCCCTTGGCTGACCTGCTGTACAAGTGGATCCCCAAAATACCTCTTCCTTATGTTTGAACCTGCCACAGAAGCCGTGAATCATCACACCATTGTGTTAGAGCTTCTACAGCATAAGCATGCTACATCTGAACCTTCAGCCCTATCATGCTGTGTTTTTCTTTGTCACTGTAAGCTATGAAAAAGCAAACTTATTTCTGCTGCCAACATCCGTGCTCGCATACATTGAGGAGTGTTGTGCCCTAGCACCTGAAACAGATGGACAATTTTATGTATGTGGAGAGAATGATGCTGTGATAAAATGCAGTAGCTCCCTCTTCAAGCAGTGCCAAGGCATATGACACTCATGTTTTTGTCTTCTAGCTGAGGTGGAAGGGTTGCAGGTCACTGTGCCTGAGAAGAAGAAGGTGGCCATGTTATTTCAGCCTGCTCTGCTTCGCTGCCATTTCTCTACTTCTTCCACACAACCAGCTGTGGTACAGTGGAGGTACAAATCCTACTGCCAGGACCGGATGGGAGAAGCTCTGGGTATGGTGACTTCTGGTTTGCAAACAATGAGCAAGAGGAACCTGGACTGGGATCCCTACCTGGATTGTGTGGACAGCAGGAGGACAGTCCGTGTCGTGGCCTCCAAACAGGGATCTGCCATCACCATCGGAGACTTCTATAAGGAAAGAGACGTCAGCATTGTCCATGGTAAGTCTCCTACTCCAGTGATGCTTGGTGGGGGCTGGAATGGACCCTTAGCAATTTGGGATACTGGAGTCTGGCAGTAATTGTTCAGTTGACTCCCTCAGAAAAGGCTGTGGGAAGAGAGCTCTTGTATGTCAGACATTTAGGATTCAGCCAACCAATCCTAGACCCAAAGGTAATTTCCTTTGGCACTTCCCTTCAATTGACTCTTTGTAGGTCTTCAATTCAGATACAGTATCCCTTTTTCCCTTCCATGAAGTAGAAGCTTTTTATTCCTGATTTCTGCATACTGCTGTGTATATAGATTTTCCTTAGCAAAGGGGTGGCAGCAAGAGAGATACAAATTCAGTTTCTGCAGGATAGGTTTTTCTTCCTTGCAAATGCCACGGATGTTTTCCTAGTTCTGAAATACCAAGATTATCCTGCACATCATGTTTGCTTAGCCACAGACTTCACCAGCTTACCCTGTCATGAACCTAAACCAACACAGAGTGAGAGGAAGAGAGTTCCATGGGGCAAAGTCAGGTTGGGTGGAGATGGGGGATGGCAGGATCCTTAAACATTTTTATCTGGAAGGCTGTGTGAGAGACCTTGTCCCTCCAAAGTACAAGGTGTCTGATTGACTGGGGAGACCACCTAGCCAGAAGTGGAGACTCCTTGGTGTGGAGAGCATGTGATCAGCCTCACAAGAGGGAGTGTTTTCCTTTGTCTCTGTGTAACCTCTGCAGGAATGACTGAGGTGCTGCAGAGGAGACACTAAGCCCTTCTTTCATGACATGAGTAGTGTTGGGACCCCAGCCTAAGGTGACAGGAAGGACAGAGAGAGACATTAGTGACCCTTTCTGCTCTTGGCTCTTGCAAGGTGAGCTGCCTCTGCAGCATTATCTGTCTTCCCACCTACAGCCAGAAGTCCTGACCAGTTGTTTTTTCCTGAATGCTGTGAGATTCTGGATAAGGTTAATCCTTCTTCTTAGTAAGGAAATGAAATGGATGTGGGACACAGAGATGTACCCACTGCATTCAACACTCCATTCTTCCTGTAAGTGTTGGAGGAAAAACCTGACTTCTGTTTTTTGCCTTCCAGATGCAGACCTGCAAATTGGGAAGTTGATGTGGGGAGACAGTGGCCTCTATTACTGCCTTATTATCACACCAGATGATGTGGAGGGCAAGAATGAAGAATCAGTGGAGCTGCTTGTGCTTGGTGAGGCCTCTTGTCAGGCAGCTTTTTCGGCAGATACCTGATGCATCTTTCCTCCTGCTCTCTCGCTGTCTCTCCATCCCAGTGCACCGTATTACTATGGGTGTAAGAGCTATGTAAAACAGTCCCTGCAGCACTGTCACCATTGCCTTGCACCTTGTGCTGTCATTCACACCTAGGCAAAGTGGGTGGCAAATGCTACCAAACCAGAATAGTAATGTTTACACCCACACTGCTCACACGCTACACAGGCGTAAATGACTGCAGAAACTGCGAGGCTATGGAAAGGCAGAACTCTTGTTTTTAAGGGATAAAACAAAAAACTTGCAGCAAAATGAACATTTGAGACAGAGTCTTTTAACAGCAGACACCCAGAAGACATCAGATCCTGTGATTTTTGCAGTCCTCATCCCACTCTTTTGACCTGTGAGGATATCAAGAAGCACTGTGTTGAATGTGTCAGTCTGGGAGATGTTTTTGTGTGCCTAATAACACTTGTCCAGATAGAGGTGCAGTTTCACAGTCACCCTGACCAGGTTTGAGCTGGTGCTGCCACTAACAGCACCTACCCCCTCTGTGGTGTGTGTGCTTGGCTCTGTTTGTGTTAAGCTCCCTTGAGCAGCGTGCTGAGCAGGATCAGTTTCTTCCTTGTTTGCAGGGTATGCTTTCAGTGGTGGCTTCCATGATACAGCTGACTGTAAAGGTCAGAAAAGCAGCCATTCCAGCTAGAGGAGAAAAGCAGAGGGGAATGGGCCTTTCAGAGACTTTTGTTGACATGCCTGGAGCCAGCTGTAGTACTTCAACCCTAGATGTCCCAGGAGAGCAAGCTGAGTTTTCCCCAACTTACCTTAAGACCTCTCTGTAGCTCTTGTGAGTACAGATCTGTGCATCCTGTGATGGAAATATTAAAAAGCTTGCGTTGATAGTGTGTAGGTGATCTGTGGAGGTGTGCAATAGGACACGTCTATCAAACATTCCCTTGATCGGCCAAAGGTCAGAAGTTAATCGGTATTTATATTTGGAGCTGTAGTTATCTTCACCAAGTAAACCAGACTGAATGGGTGAGTGGCTGTCACAGTGCCATTGCCTCTCCTCACCCCTTTAATTTCAGCCAAACAATGGACAGTTGGAGTGGAAGGTCAGTCTGGTCACACCAGAAACACAGTGTCACACGCCTGTGTAAATCCAGTGTGACTGTGTATCATCTGCCACTTAGTAACAGGCCCAGGACTGACCTGTGTGAGTTCAGGTGAGGTTATCTCTGCCAGGTGGCAGTGGTAGCTGTTAAAATCCTCTCCTGAGGTCCTGTGTCTGTGTAGGGATGAGCTGCTGAATTTTTGTCCCTTCTTCACCTTCCTGTTTAGGATTTCGTGTCTTCCTCTTGTGTATCTACAACTGTGCTCAGACATCAGTGATGAAATAGTGCCATGGTAACAGGAACAATTGGTTTTTCAGTGTGTACAGAAGACTGTGGGGAGGAAATACAGAAATCTCCTCCTCTGGAGCTGGCTTGATGTGTCTGCCCCCAGTTCATTGTGGTTGTGTTGGGGGACACATGTAGCTTAGGCTGCATCACCCTGGACCACATCTGCTTTTTTGTCCAGCCTCTGGGCCTGACCTTGCACTTTATGCAGCTCTCTGCCAAGTTTGGCAGCAGCATGAAAGCAGACTTGTTGTGGGCTTACTTCTGCCTCATGCTGTTAGGCAGCTTCTGTATATTGCTTTTCCTGGATAGAGGCAACATTCCAGCTTTTGGTGCAATTCCAGGGTTACCTAGCTGTTTTCCTCCTTCCCTCCCTTCCCCTTCCCACCTTATTCTTTTTCTTCTGCCTTTGCTGTTACTTCTTCTTTGTTTTCCTTTATCTCTCCCTACTGATGGCTAAAGGATGAAGCAACTAGTGATGAAAATACCACTTCTTAATATTCTGCATATTCTGGGATACTTTTTGTTTGTTCCGTCCCACTGCTTGGAGGGAGACACTGAATACAGATGTAGGTTGTAGCAATTCTACAGTCCAGGGGGACATGTCATAAAAGGGTTTTGTTTGCTGTTCTGTTGCTCTGTGGGTGGAACCCAGGTTCCCTGTTAGAGAGGCTGGAGCAGCAGAGGGATAGTGTGAGAGATGCTACAATTCCCAGAGCACATTGCTGTTTGCTCCCTGCTTACAGTGGTTTCTCAGATACAATTTACATTGCTTATTTTGGGGTTGCTGCATGATTTCTGCATAAATTAGAATTTTGAATAGAGCAGAGGTTCTACCCACTCACATTATCCTTGGGGTGACAGAAAAATCAGATTGGAAAAGGAAATAGGAAAATATCCCTTCTAGTGTTTTCATATTAATGCCAGGACGAGAGTGCAGTTTAATATCACATTGAAACCATGAAAGGACTGAGAGGCAAAAATGGTAGATATCATAGCATCAATAAATTAATGGAAGTCTGTTTAGCTAAAAGTGGAGGGTCCTGCTTTTATTCAGTGAATCATACCATGAAAAATTTATCAAAAGGCACTTTATCACAACTTAGAGCAAAATCCAAAACCTGGGCGAATTACAGTATTTCTTTTTTTTTCTTAGGAAAGTGATCACAGAGGCCTTCAGTGACCTCTTAGGTAGCCAGAGAGCCTGGGTCATGATGGGATTGCATGTTGGGTTTTGTTACCTGGATGTGTCATGTTGACACACAGATCTGCATCAGAGTAGCATCAGAGAATCCCATGTGCTGCCCTCATGTCACGCTTATTTCAGAAAAGCATACAAGCATTTATTTATATCCATGTGTGCTCAGCAAAGCTGATAGGATTTGTAAAGCATACCTGATGTTAGGCATGTGCTCATTATGTACTTTGCTGGAAAGCCCATTCAGTATCTTTTGCCTAGTCAGGGACTTTAACCCTCTCAAAGGGAATCAGTGCAGGTGAGGGAAGAGGGGTAGCAACCTCTGCCTTAGAAGCACAGGAGACCTGCTGGTAGGGAACCTCCTGTAGAGTAAGGAGAGAATTTAAATTAAAAGAAAAACAACTATTACACATTTATTATATTTTAAAAAATGTTCTTTAGTCCTTATTACTCTCTACAGCTGTCTGAAAAGAGGTTGTAGCAAGGTGAGGGCTCATCCTCAAGGTGTGCTGGAGGGGGTTCAGGTTGGACATTAGAAGGAATTTCTTCCCAGAAGGGAAGAAACAATGGAATGGGCTGCCCAGGGAGGTGTTGAAGTCACTGTCTCTGGAGTATTTAGGGAAAGACTGGATGTAGCACTCAGTTCCATGATCTGGTGGTGTTTGGTCACAGGTTGGACTCGATGATCTCAGAGGTCTTTTCCAACCTAAACGATTCTGTGATTCTGTGATATATGTGTATTTTGATGGCATTTGGAATCTCCAAACAGGATGTAGTGTGCTGGAGACTATATGAACTCTGCTTCTGCTGTAGACTAGTCCAGAGCTTAGCAATTCCACAGCAGGAATCAAGTGACACTCCCTGCATTCATTATTTTATTAGAAAAGGAGAACCTTTGCTGACATTACAGCTGCGCTAATGAATTTGCAACTTTATACATTTTATTTTTTAAACTTTTTAATGTGATTGAATCTAAAAGGCTGAATCCTAAATTGAAGAAAGTCTACATTTCTGTTATAGTAGCTGGCAGCTAATGTCCTGCTTGTTGAAGCACAGACAGTGCTATTAATCATATTGTTATTTGTAGCCCCTGTGTATTGCTTTTTTATATGAGAATGTCAATGGGCTTCAGTGAAGTAATTCCTTGCAGCCTTTCTGAAGGGAACTGCACATTTACCAGTGCAGGGATGCAGTGTGCCTGATGTAACCTTCAAACCAGAAGTACAGTGCAGTGTCAATGTCATCTTGGCTTTGTGTCACCAGCTCACATCAGGAAGTAGTCCAGCTTCATTGCATGGCACTGCAGGCAACCCAATAAGCCTTCCCAAGAGCCAGAATTTACTATCCAGGTGCAGGGACCTATGTAAGCTGCTACACTGCTCCCTTCCCAAGCTGGAAAAGCTACAGAGCAGTGCCTGTACATACAGCTCAGCACAGCTGAGTACCCTGGAATGCATAGGTCTATGCAAGTTTAGTGATGTTTGCATTCTGAGATTTTATATAGCTTAGACATGCTTCACAAAGCAGTGGCTCCATTCCCCAGGACCTGTCAGGTTTCTGGAAGAGGCCAGAAAGTATTCCACAGCTCTTGGTTTGACACTTTGGTTAGTGATCCATGCGCTTCACTGGACAGATATCGCCAGGTTTCTTTTCCATACAATTCAGCAGCTAATATTACATAAACTGTGTATCAGTGAAATATTATTTTATGGTTAATCACAGAATCATAGAATCATTAAGGTTGGAGAAGACCTCCAAGATCACTAAGTTCAACCTTTGATTGAAGACTTCCATCTCAACTAAAACATAGCACTAAGTGCCGCGTCCAATGTTTCTTGAACACTTCCAGGGATGATGACTCTACCACTTCCCAGGGCAGCCCATTCCAGTGCTTAACCACCCTTTCAGTGACAAAATTCTTCCTGATGTCCGACCTGAAACTGCCCTGGGACAGCTTGAGGCCATTTCTTCTCATCCTGTTACTTCTTCCAGGGAGAAGAGGTCGACCCATCTTTCCACACCATCCTTTCAGGGAGTTGTAGAAAGTGGTAAGGTGGCCCCTAAGTCTCCTTTTCTCCCATTGTTATACTTTAAATAACAACAATTGCGGTTTGTGTTAATTTCTAGAGACAGCTGGAAACTAACATTGGTAAACTGACATCTTGTGCAGTTTATATTACCAGCCAGTATCCATATAGGCTAAACCCAAAATTTAAAAAGTCTCACACCCACAGTAAAAGTAGTAAAGAATGTAAAGAATGTAGATACATACACACACAGCATATTGTACAGTAATTAATGTACTAATAGAGACATGTGTTGACTTTCAGTGAGGATAAATCTCAACTGGGACACGTGTGTATGGTATGCAATGCTAATAAGGCAGTTCTTACTCAGCAAAGTGACTCAATAGCTGGTATAAATATAGCCAGGTTTGGAGTCTCTTCTATGCCAGGAGAGACTGTATAATAAAATTTGACATGATTTCGGAAATTGAAAAGTTCTTGGCAGAATTTTCCCTTACATGATGTTGGTTTTAGGATTTTGCTCTGATTTGCTGAAAAGCTGCCAGTAGCATCTGAGCCAGTGCTCGGTCACAGGAGTTGGCAGAGTTGTGCTGGTGGCCTTGTGCTGGGGATGTGTTGGTCCACATCTCAGCTGGGAAAATGTCTGTGAGCAGCTCCAGGGAGAGGACTC